>APFE030873497.1:156217-183405 GCA_000404065.3 Pinus taeda
GCAGGTGAACTGTCATTAATGAAACCAGCACTCTGAAACTGAATGGGTTTTGAGTAGTCTGGAATATGAAAGGACAAGTCCTTGTCATATCCAAGACCGGTTCTGTGCTTGTTGTGGACAAGCTGTTCCCAAGGTCTGATGATGGGCTTGGGAAGTGCAGATTGAGTTTCTGCATCTGCATGTAAAACAGCTGCTTTATTTGAATGAACAGGAACATTATTAACTTGCTGTTTATGGGAGTCTGTTTCAATCTTCTGAACAGAAACAGGTTCAGAAAGATGACTCCATTGCTGTAGTTCTTCTTGCTGTAGCTTTGTTTCCAGCTGCAAAAATTCAATATTTACCTGTGCATTTTGTAAACATGTCTGAATTTCCGAGAGAAAATCCTTGCTGATTTTAACTGTATTATTTATAGTAGAGAGTATTAGATTGTCCACTAACTCTAATATTGCACTAATTGGAGCCATATTCAACCAATACTTTACAGATTCACACTTATCAACTCCACTGTTTATTAAAACCTTACTAACAGTATATGAAATTCATGCTAAATCCATTGATTGAAAGAATGCCTTCAATATGCTAGCTATCTTTAATTCAGACCAAAACCCTTATAGTATTACTGCACAGAGTATTTCAAGTATCCAGCCTTAGGGCAGATCAACATTAAGAATTCTCAAACTGTTTAGGAGATAACGTTGCCTCAGGGACTATCTCAACCATGCCTCAAGTAGCCCGAAATTGATTATGACTATACAGACTTACGCCTCAAGAGGTTGAGCTTCCTCTAATATGTTACAAGACCAGCCTCTGGGTGACCATTTTCTATAAAGATGGGTAACAAATTGATATCTTAGTCAGGTTGAATGCACCACAGATCCACCCCACCAAATTTACCAGGGCACTACTGCGCTTCCACTGTGGTCAAGGGTTTGTTAGAATAGTAGTGGCGATGACAATGGCAGCAACATCATCCCAATCTTCACTCTGTAACCACTCCTTTTTTAGGGCGACTCCTTGCTTATCATGCACTGCGGTAGGTGGCTCGGGGTTTATCGAATCAAACTGAGGAGATTTAAGGAAGAACTTCACCGCTACAGCTATGGCGAGAGTGTTTTCGGCTTCGTCAACTCTTCAAACACTTGGCGCTTTTGCGCACACAAATTTTTCATCTCCACAGAAATTCCTAGACTCAATCTGTTCAAATTTGTTGCTGATTGATCTGAGAACTCGGCCCCGTACTGCTTTCCGGGGTTTAAACACCTCCCGGAGGCATGCGCCTTTCAATGATTTGCATCGGAATTGGTCATGTAGTTCAATATAAGCACACCAATCCTCTTCAATAACCAACTCAGGAGATAGGTCATCTGCTCCCAGGAATACTCCACGCACTGAAAATGCTCAAGGGTTTGCATCAAGCAATGATGAGGACGAAGATCTTGAGCTAGAGAAAGGCTATAAAATGATCAATGTGTGTTTAACATCATCCCAATCTTCACTCTGTAATTTCAAATCTTGTTGTGGGGCAACGCCACTTAATGGGCACCGCGGTAGAGCCCCCCAAAACCTTTCTCAGAGCTTGCGCAAATGGAGCTCTTCTTCCTTTTCAATACAAGGGACGCATGGATCAGTGCTGATGTAGTTCTTCAGAACGCACAACCTCCGGTGGTCAGGCCGCGCAGATGAGACCCGATAGCTTTGGCAGATATGGAAAATATGGGGGCAAATATGTTCTGGAAAATATTTAACAGAACCTCGTTACACGGTGTGTTAAATACAAACCAAGCCGCGCAGATGAGACCCGATAGCTTTAGCAGATGACTCTGGCCACTCCCGTTGAACCAAAGCTCAGCCCTCGGGGTTGGCTACTTATTGTCATCCATTCATTCATTAAATAACAGCAATCAACTCTAATCCCCGTTATGAAAATTGACAGAAACATTAGAAAATGAACGATTGATCATAGCAAAGGATCACAATAATTCATATATTGACATTTCAGCTCACGGACAAATTTATTTATGAGATAATATATCTGAGCGATTTTCTTATACCGTTTGTCTTGTGTAAAAGAAATCCACGGCGCAGTTCAGATGCAACAAGGTCGAGTGTAGAACGGCGAGGAGGGCATATAGGGCACATCAGTCTTCTTTCTTTGCATCGCACTGTACATGGCAGCCAGCGGAATGGAAGTCGGTCGACCAGATCTGTAGGAAGGAGCGATATCGTTCATATAGATTGGCTTGGCTTCAGATTCTAACACAGAAACTGCCTCCTTCATGTGCTTCTTCTTCTCACTGGATTTCCTCCAGAAGAACATAGAACTCTTCCATGACTTCTTTTTCTTCAAATCCTCCACCGATTTCTGAAGTTGATCCAATGGGGCTTTCAAATGCGAAACAGACGAAGCGTCCTCCTTGCTCTGTTGATGCGATTGAGCTTCTGCATGCAATTATTTCGATCCAACTGTGAATATATGCTGCCCAGGCTTGTTCGTTGTCAAACCTCCTGAACCTGCATCTTCAGGCGTGTCAGAGAGCGTTTCTTCTTCAGGCAGGGAGCGTTTCTTCTTCAGACGTTTTTGTTAGCACCGTTGCAGTAATGTCAGAACATCTTTTAATAATGAGGTGCAGTGCAGGTCTGGCAGAGGCAGCGTTTCCTTCAGAAATTAGGTATGCAGCTTCAGGCAGGCAGGTAGAATTAAACAGGCCAGCGCTATTCAAGGTAAGTACACAAGCCACACATCATGGCTCTGATACCATGTTAAACAGACATGGTTAAGGAGAAACTAATGTAAATGATAAAGCTTGCAATACAATTTTATTCACAAAAGATGTACATTTATAGTACAATATGGTGACCGTTGGGATTCACATCCCAAGGTCCCTTGGACTGCTTTGTCCGTTCGGCTTCCACGCTAACCCTTTAGGATTAGGTGTCCAACAAAAAGTCAAATCTCCCAAGACTGGTCAAAATGTGCAAAATGAGGCTGCCTAAATGCAGAGTGTTGTTGCAGTCAACTTTTGAAGGTCTTTCTAAACTCCAAATTTAGCTCATGATAGCTCATTGGAAATATATTTGTGTCTAGTTATCATTTGACTCATCAAGAAAGTCATTTGGCCAACCAAGCTAGGATAAATATTGATTTTCCCAAGGCCCCTCCAGAAGTACATCAATTCTTCTGAGGCAACTATATTTTTGACATTTCTCTAAACCCATGACACCTGTGTAAAAAGTGAATGACATTTTTCTTCCTTGGCCTATTTTGGACAAAAGCCTCTCTCACTTTTTCCAAATTCATTTTTCCTTGCTTAGAAACATCATTTTACTAAAACCTATCCTAATGTGTGGAACAGGGGCTTTGTAGAAATGAAGGGAAATGAAGGGGCTAAGAGGCTTCTAAATTCTTGAGAAAATTTTGGGAAGTAGGGAGGGATGTTAGGAAGTAATGGAAAGTAGAATTTAAAATATTGAGTGACGGGAAGGGGTCCAAAAGGGAAAAACACAGGCCTAGCCTAGAAAATTGTCAAATTGTAGTAAGAAGCTAGGGTTTGTGGGAAAATGATGAATTTG
This sequence comes from Pinus taeda, assembly GCA_000404065.3. NCBI lineage: Eukaryota > Viridiplantae > Streptophyta > Pinopsida > Pinales > Pinaceae > Pinus > Pinus taeda. The sequence goes on from APFE030873497.1 coordinate 159,791, forward strand.
AGGGATATCAGTGATGGGAAGTGTTTAAGAAGGTACATTAAGGATAGGGGAAGATGTATGAGCATCAGAATACAAGGTTTTTTGATTATTTGACCATCCAAGAGAAATTACCTTCAAAACCCTAAGAGAGGGAAATGAGCCTTACCTAAGTACAATTGAAACATAAACAAGGTGTAAAATGACCCATTGGAACCTGAGATGATGATGACAACCCTTTGAATGATGGTACACTCCGCTAAATGGTGACATGGACCGACACTTGAAAACTTTGGAAGCAGTGGAAACAAATCCTAGACCTAATACCTAGTGACCAAATTTTACTTGAAGATTCTCTGAAATGACAAAATTTGAGTGTAACATCCTAAAACCACTTTGTAAGAGCATATTTGATCACTGGTGGAAGGCTTCAAAGACTGACACTAACAGGTAGCAAGATATTGGTCTATACAGAAGATTTAGATTTTATCATGAAGCTTGAATAGCAAGCCAGATGGTCCCTTGCAAGCTTCAAGAACTCCTCAATAAACCCCAAGGCACATCACCAAAGGATTGATGAATGCGAGCGAAGCATAGTGGAAAGAGAACAAGTTGGTTCAAGAACCAAGCATCCTCATCATTGCGACATATGGGAAACAAACATTATAGGGTTTCCAATAACCCTCTACATCCTTCCCTCTCTCTCCTTCATCATACTACAAATATCGTCCACTATTATATCAACCACTATTTTAGGAATTATGTGGGCATGTAACGATCATTTTGGCCTAAGAAAGAAGTGGGTAATCTCAAGAGTCATGAGGGTAGATGAAAGGTAATGAGGGAAGGCTAAGGGTCATGGTAGGTGAAAAATCACTTCATCTCTATAAATGTTCCCTCAGGTCTCATTTGGTAGGAATTTAGCATTTGAGTTGAGGCCAGGATAGATAGTTGATTTATGCTTGAGAGCTAGAGCCACTCAGCTCTTGGTAGCTAGTAGAGTGGATTTGCAGTGGGGCTAGGGTTTTGGAATTTGGAAAAATATGAACAACCCATGTTCCTCTATTGGGTTTTGACCAACTACATGATATGTATTTGAAGTTGTAGCAATATTAAGAAGATGTTCTTTATCTTTGGCACTTATTCCCATGCTTACTCATGGTGGTTGTATTAGTTGTTTGTTACTTCACTATATTTGTATGTGTGCTTTCATATACACAATATGTTTTGGACTAATACATAGTGGTTGCATGTATGGTTCACTTTTGAAACTGTGTTTACTTGTTCCTTTCCATGTCAGTGACCTATTGTGAACTACTTTGCAATTGACTTATGGTATGTTCCTTTTATTATGTCTAATGGGGTTTTAGCTCACTAATCCCCCTCATCATATATCTCTTCTTATTGTTGTTGAGACTTGTTTGTACCTCTTTCTACAATTTGTCAATCTTGGACTGATTTTGTTTCACTGCCTGAGCATTTCATTCTTGTCCCACTCCGACACCTTCTCATTCAATAACCAAGAGTAGAAACATTCATTGTGACAGTCAAGCCCACATACCAGATGGGGCTCCTATCCCAAACAATGGGAGGTCTAATTGGGACTTCACACCGGGGAGACCCCTTAGTTGTTGGCGGTACACTTCGACCTGTCAACACATTCATATTTTGAGGATTTCATATATGCAACATCATTTATTTCCCCTAGTCTTATGATCCATATTGCTTACTCTCGTTCATAGGTTCCCCAGCTGACAAAAACCCAAAAACCCATTATTGTTCTTAGTCATTGATAAGAGAGCTCAAAAAATGGTGCAGAACTCTGGTAGCCTATGCTATGAGATTCATTAAGTGTGCGAGATTAATGACCAAGTGGAGTATGATGTTCATGAGGGCATAACTATTGTTGGGTCTTGTCTCCTCATATTGCGATTGTTGCATGGGCTTCATTTCTACAAGGTAAACATGATGGATAGAGAATATATCATGGAATGAGAAATAATCCACATTACCGTAGACACACTATAACAATCACCTTAAAAACAATGTACTCACATAGTGTTCCATATTCTTTGGTACTCTTGCGAGGGATTCCATACTGGTTGGGATTTGATACAATATTAAAAATGTAGGAGAGTAGACACTTATATAACCACCTTGATCATGCAATCTAATCAATTGAGCGAATATTTTAACTTCACACCATTCCAAGAGACATCTAGTTGGAGGGAATCTCTCACAATACAACTAGTTGTAAAAACTTTCAACATACTAGGAATACATCAATACATAATAATGACCAATAATCATTAAAACCACATATATGATCACACATATGGAAATTAGGAGTTCCATGTTCCAACAGGGAATCGAATTATACAACTCAATTAATCTAGCATAATATGATGAAGTTGAAATTATCAATAAGGTAAATAATGACAAAACACTAGTTATATATAAACAAACTGGTTTTGAATTCGAGTATTAAAAAAATATTAAACATTAATGATATGATTCAAACTTGTGCGAGCACAACCCACATGATTTCTTGTCATGCTTGATAGCCACTTTGACACATCGACCTTAATTATTCATCAAGTATCATTGTAATATATATTGATAATTATTTATTTATACAAACCATGATAAAAGTGATTGGCATAATATAACAATTCTTGTATGTTGAGATCACAAGAAAGATAAAGATTGAACATAACCACTAGAAAAACCTAAATCAACATGAACAATAATAAAAATAAGAGAAGATGAACCATGAACAAGAGAAATACAGGATATAGGAACCATAGGCTAAAATATTAATCATTATGACGAGATAATACAAATGAGAGCTTAAGTTACATGTATTTATGCATAGATTAGTTGAAGTTTCCCTTCAAGAAAATAGGAACCCCTTCAAAATCGGGTTTTGGGATGACAACACAAGGTCACACCCCTCAAGAAGGTGACTAGGTTAACCCACTCAAATATACAAAAATACAATAAGAAGGGTGCTTAGCCATAAATTACCATGGGTGAAGATTGCCAACATTCTAACACCCTTGCCTTAATCTTAGCATAGGAACATGACGAAGGGCAATAAAGTACAAAAAACAAGAGTGGGGCATCCAAAACTGAATAGAGGTACAAATTAGTTGAAAATATAAAGGAGAGTGGGTATGATATGATCTAACTCAAATAAAAGTCTAGAAGGATTTATTAAAACCTAGACATCATCATAGAACTGATAAAGTCTTGAGATGCCATCATTGAATTGCTCTTCATCCATTAAAAATTGATACTAATCTAGCCATCTGATAAGGAAGTATTGAAAAGAATCACAAATAAAAGAAATAAAATTGAGCAGTCATACCTAACTTAGTGCAAAGTTAGTCATTGCTTGAAGAAGAGAGAGTGGGTTTGGCATGACCAACCTCAATATTGAAGTTGAACCAATAAGCTAAAAGAATGTTTCCACCAAACTATTCATATATTGGAGAAAATTCATATTGGGTTCACTAATTAGGCATTGTTATACCATACAAGTTTTGTTTTGAGGGTTTAAAATTCTAAAAAAGTAATGCAATATATTGCCTAGTATATATGGGTCAAGGGGTTATTTTTTAATATATGAGAATATGTTGGGAGGAGAAAGCCAATATAAAACTAAACCATTGTCCAAGGCATGTTATTTTTGGGGAGGCCATAGGTGATAGGTTCAAATTTGATGGAGTTCATTGGGTGCTCCCTTGCCTAGAAATAATGTATTCATAATGCATGAGATTAATTTAATCCCTAACTATAGTGGCCACTATCACATCTCACAATTGTGTACAATGAATTCTTTCATAGAGTGGAACATACCTATCTATCAATTCAACATACTATTAGCCAACACAACTAAATGCCTTGTTGATTCTTTTGGTTATAGAATGTGTCTTAGATTACACAAACTCCATATATTTTCCCCTACTCTTTGTAGGATTAGTGATTTCCATCAAAAATACCTTTCCTCTTCACTTATGATGGATCTTAAGTAGTTACTTCATTGATAAAATTTCACATTGATACCTTTAAAAATAACCATGTTATTTGTATCCAACAACAACTTATTTCCTTGAAATAGTCCCTCAATTCCCTAACCCTATACTTTGTATCAACAAGATTCACCATAGATTCTAATTGGCCCATGTGTATTACCAAGTAGAATCTTAATACTTATAATTTGGTTATAGTAATCAAACCTAATATATCCTCTCTTAAATTTATATTTGAGACCAAACAACCTTTAGTAGGAGAGGAAAAACCTTACATAATCAAAGGTGAGAAAACTTATCGAATCTAGGTTAATGTGATCTTTGAGATTATTATCTTTCATTGGTACTATTCGTTAAATATTAGATGAAGGGAAGGGGATATGTAGAAAGAGACCAGACTCAGGCTTAGGAAATCACTTCTCAAGTAATGTGAGTAGCACCATGATCTATTAATCAAGGATCTATACATAGGTATCTTCTAGGTTGGTTACGTTTGTGACCTTGTTTACAAAATAATTATCGACATATTCATAATCGTGCCACAACAATAAATCATAGCAAACATTATCCTTTGGGGAAAGAGCTACTAAACCTTATATAAGTATGTTCAAATGAAAACATTTTTTCTTAATGATCAATTAATTAATTATATTCTTAATGATAAACAATTCCAAGTCTATATCCTATTATAAACTTGACAACAAAAGAGATTCATTTACACTTGTAAGTAAGGTTTTCAATATACAGGAAAGACATGTAAAGAGATCCTTATAAATTCAGAATTTTCAATAGATAATTGATTATTACCTACTTTCTTAAAGTCAAACTTGACTTAGACATTGTAAATACATCAAATTTCCTTAAGCCAATATGAAAAATAGTAAATGACATACAATTCCTAATGACTATCCAAGTGTGGGATTACTCAAATATCCATATCACAACCAAAATTATATTCTATTTTATTTATGTTTTTATTTATGTTAACACTTTTACTATTTTATTGTTATCTAGATTCAACATGTAATTTGAAAAAATTACATTGATAAGTAGATGACATATAATGCACAATTTTAATGTAAAGTATTATGTCACAATTAGCACTCAATGGATTTATTTTGATCTTTTTAACTACAATATTGATACACATATAAATAAAACAAAAGTGGATACTTAAAAAGAATACCCACAAGCTACTTAGGGTGTAGATCAATTAGTGATAGAGTGTACTATTACGAGAATCCTTGTGACATGGTTGTTTCAAACCTCACTTGGCCTATGTGTCATGCATGTGAGTGTATGTTGCACCTATAGGTTATAGTAGTAGCAGTCGAAGCCAACCCCATGTCATATGGATATGAGCCCAACCTAGTTTCCAATTCCCATGTCACATAGCTTCTAATATTTTAAGTGTCCAAGTGAACATACTATCAAACTAGCGACAACATAACATAGAGTTTTAGACTTATTATGTTATAAAATTTAAATACTCACAATGAATCACATTTAAGAAACTTTTTTGACTAAGTTACCCGAGACGAAATTGACCCCCTTTGTGTTATATATTTTTCATATTGGACACGACACCATTGTGACATGTGTCTTGTATGATTTTGACACGTGTTGTGTGCATGACGTGAAACAAACTTGTGTCAGACACCATTCACACACATGTCACGATTTTTGGACACATGTCCACAAAAAATTCCCCCCCACATGATTTAAAACTTGTTTCCACCTTTGCATTTCGCTCATTTGATTGAGTTTATGGAGTTGTGGAGGATTTGAGTGAAAGGGATATTAATGTGTGTTAGAGGAGATTCGAAGTGATATTAAGTGGGTTTTCCATCCATATTTGTTTTCTTAAATTTTTGCTACAATAGTTCATTTTTCATACAACAATATTTCGTTTTTCTTACAATAGTCTGTTTGTTTTTCATATCAAAAAAATCATGGCTCAATCAAGGGAAGCTAGAAAAGGACAAAGGAAGGGGAAACTCATGGGGAAAAATTCCCTCCTCTAGAACAATTAACCATGAGGATCCTTTCTCATGTTACTTCATCCTCTTTTTCCGAGTGCAATTGGTGCACATATGAGAATTTGCATAGTTTGAAGAAGAGTAGGCTCAAGCCCTCCAAGGTAAAGACAATGGTGTAAGTGCATAAAAACCTTCATATTATATAAGGGCAGAGGGAGGAGTGGTTGCGGGGAAATAAAAATATGTACGGTGTGTTTCCCGATGATATGAATTTGGATAATAATGTTGAGTTAACACTGACCAACTTGGATCTTAATGAACTAGTGCTAGAGGTAGTCACTTTTGATGATGGTGATCATGTTGAGGGGTCATCCTCCACACTAATAAATGAAAATATTAGATTGGATATAGAGGAGAAGGATTGAGGAGAGAGAAATGAAAATAATTTTGATTTTGATGTTGATAACATGGATGACTTCTAATTGTCATGACTAGTGAGCTATGTGATTCTTCTATCTTGATCTATAGCTTTAGAATCTAGCATTTTTTGTAATTACCATTGGAATTGGTACCTATTGTAGTATTGACTCAATGAGTCAATATCTATGTACTACATTTTGAATTTTATGACTTAATGAGGAAACTATAATTTGTTGTTTTAATTTATTATGTGTTTATCAATTTATCAGGATTGATATAGTACTTACACCGAAGGTGTTTTCTTTGTGGGGTTGGGGTGAGAAGACATCGTTCACCATATCCAATTCCTGCCCTCCATTTCCATCGTCCTCCATCCAGTTAAAATCCTAAAAGTGGAAAATGACGCCATTAACCAAGGCATATGAGCTCAACTTTTTTGCTTCACAAAGTTTGTCATTGCAGTAGTTACCTGAATTGACGGGACACTGCTTTGAACCTGCTCAATGTTCTCCCTCACCCGCTCTTCCAAAGCGTCGAACTGGGTCTCCATCGAAGAGATTGGGCATCAATTGGACCTTTATGCCATTGATAAAGGTGTATGAGCTCAGGTTCTCTGGTGAAAATGTGACATTCAAATGACCTACATGCCTGCACTGAGATATCCTCCATAATGCGGCTTATGAATACGAGAGACTGTCACAATTCAAAAAAATTGGGAGGGAGGTAGTTCTAAGGAAGTCTCTGACTAAAAGAGGTGAGGTGAAAAGTGTGATAAAATTGAGAGCATGGGAATGTAATGGAGTTGTTGGGCTTCTAAAATGTCATCCTCTTTTACCCTCATTTCCATCATTTTACCATATTCTATACCTCCATAACCTAGATTAATGGCCATTTTCATGATCATATGGGTTTATCATTATTTTTTTCCAAGTCATTTATTTTAAGTATTTTAATAGAGTTTATGATTAAATATTAGGAAATTAACATGTTCTCATATATATCTAAAAGTGGTATGAACTTTATGATATTGTAGGCCTATTTGAATATTCTAGAAGGGTCATATTTGGCTACTCAACCACAAATTCGAATTTCAATTCCAACTCATGAAGATTTTTGGAATAATTGTAGAAGATTTGGATCGTTGACTAAGCAAATTTAAAGGAAAAGAATCATGGATGTTTTGATATGTGTCTCCTATCAAAACTAGGAGATAATTATGAGAGGATTTGTATCTCATATTTTTAGGTGATTGGTTGTAACCACAAGAGATAAATGTGGATTTAGGAGATATTTGAGGATCTATATTTATTGATTAGATATCTTAAGTCTTTGTATAAATAAAAGTGCAGCCTTCATACAAAAGAGTTCCAAGTTCCATCCAAGATATGTAATTTGTAAAGTGAGGATAGAGAAGAAGAGAGTTGAATTATTGTAATATCTTTGGAGCTTTTCTCCAACTTCATTTTATGGAATACATGTTATTGATTTGATCTCCAAGATTTGATAATCGTTCAGTATGCTTGCTGAGGAGTGGAGGGCCCCCATCAATCACAATTTGCACATATTTTTCATTTATTGTACATATTGGTAACATTGTGTAATTATGTTATTTCATTTATTTTCATTTTAAGCAAGTGTGATCTTCAATTCATCAAGTGTGATTTTCATTTTAAGCAAGTGTGGTTTAACTTATTCAAGTTTATTTTATGTTATTTTGATTGATGTTTTTTAGTTAAGATTGATTCAATTTATTTATGTCTAGATTAGATCGGATTGGATTGGATTGATTTAATTTTCTTTGTAATTAGTTTGAAGTTTCTTGTATTAGATTAATTTATTCTAAGAAATAATCACCTAGTACATATCATTACACAAATACCTCACCAATTCAAGAACCTTGGGTTGACAATTTAATGATAGGGATTTAACTCACAATTAGATTGCCGAACATTTTGGCATCATTGTCGGGGAGGTATACATAGGTGATTATTATGAAAGTTTAAACAACTCAAGATAGTTGCATTTATTCTTAGATGCATGGTTTAAAGCATATTAAAATCATTTATGATGCATATTCAATAATTTTTCAATACTTTGTACTAATCTGTATGCAAGACATGAATTATCAACTAGTTGGAGTAATTCACAAACAATTAAGAATTTGAGGAACGTCCTTCCAAGAACTTTCTCGAATCCTAGCAACAACTGGGATATCTGCCTCTCGGGAATAGTATATTTTAACTGCATTCAGGAACTTTTCTATCTCTCCACCTCCACAAGAAAATCTTCTAGTCTCTTTTGATTCCTCTTGTTAATCTATCGAAGAGACTAAAGAATCATGGAATACTTTTGATGGGGAGAAACTACTAGAATATAAGATTGAAGAATGGATAATAAAGGAGGATATTCAATGTGATCTAAACCAAGAGAGGAATTAGGAATGCCATAGCTTTATTAGAAGGTGGTTCTAATCGGGGATAAAGTCACATCATTTCATTCTTCCTTACTTCTTGATTGCATTATCAAAACAACTGGTCTTTCATGCTTTGATGTACTTTACTGCATATTTTTCAAACCTAAACATGAAAATCTTTTTACTCTTGTTACACACATGGTTACACTCGAAATATGCATATACTTGAACCAATTTTCCGATTTCTAGTAGAGTAGGACAAAATCAATAAATAAAACCAGGTTTGGTCATGTTTTTAAGTTTTTTTTGTTATGTTAGATTTTATTTTATTTGTAATTTTATTTTTGGTGGTGTAGTAAGAGCCACCTCACTTACTAATCATTTTCCAGGGAAATCTAGAGAGAGAGAAGAACAAACATATTTTTGAGAGCCAAAATTTGAAGTTAGAGATCAAATATTTTTTACCTTTTTTTTTTGTTAGATTTCAACAGAATAAAAGAGTGGATAAAATTCCTGAGTATGCTGTCTTCCCGCGCCTCGTGCAACTTAGAAGATCAAAAAGGAAAATTGAATAAAGTTATCTTTGAAATTTTGCAATAAAACCCATCGATCGAAAAATTGGATATGAGATCTAAATTCATTATTCATTCTAAAAATACTCAAAATTTAATCTCCAAATTTCAATTAGATCTATCTCAAAATTTGCTAAACTTTTCTCAATTTTTTAAACTAATGTCGTTACTTTAGAATAAAAAATAAAATAAAAAGAAAAAGAAAATTGAAACAAACAATTAGATTTTTCAAAAAAAATACAATTAAACAGTTAAAAAAAATACGAAGAAAAATTAAACTGAAGATATCTCACAAACTAGGAACTGAGTTTTTGTAATTTTTGGACAAGAAGTGCATAATATTATGATAAACAATCTCTGTAAATTTCAGCCCAATCCGCTTCACGGTTTTTAAGAAAATGAGTATCATCACCTTCATCCATTTCACTTATATCTAAATATATGTGCATTGGATCGATCTCATTTTTGGTGTGAAGACGCATTGGGATCATAGGAACATTCCTACAAACTTTTAGCTCAATCTCATTTGTATTTTGTGAAAAAATCATTTCTGAAGTTTGCAACGATTTCAATTATATCTTGAATTCAGTGCATTGGATGGTGTTGATTTTTGGTGTGCATAAACATTAGAACAATATGAACATGTCCATGAAATTTGAGCAAAATCCAATGGATAGTTTGTGAGAAAATGACCTACAAATTTTATTGTAACACACATTGTAGCAACCACAACAATCTTTAAAAAAAACAAAAAAAACTAGTTGTAGCTTCAGCGTTTTCCCAATTTTTGTTTTACTAATTTTTATAGAATAAATTGGTTGTGAGATCCATTCTTTTTGGCAAGAGGATGAGTTCAATTGAAAATCAAATATTTTGGTGGCTTGAAATTGATTTACAAATGCCCTTAGACACTTGATTTTCTCCAAAAAAATCTTGAATTTTGTTTTGTTGGCCATTTGTTAAATTGTTGTCTTGTTAGTCAAATTTGTAGAATGATTAATATTTTTAACTTTAATTAATGTTTTTATGACTTATATTTCACAAATTTGAATTGTGGTTTATTGTTAAGTATTTGAATTTGTAAAAGAGAGGTCATGAGTTCAAATTGAGTAAAAGCCAAAAATTTTGAATTGTTCTACAATTTTGACAATCCTTAACAAGGCAACAATTTCGCTACCATGTGGCAAGGTCCACGTGGCAACATATTATTGGTCAACATTACACAGACATTGCCCCATTGTCCACCATGTTACCTTGAACAGTCAGCTCCACCATGTTACCTTGAACAGTCAGCTCACCACGTCTACATGTCATGTCATCTACCCACTTTAGTATCCACATCCTCATCATTTTGCCACGTCACACACATGCACAATTTTTTTTCTCGTTTCATAAAAACTTCAAACAACCATAAATATCTCGACAAAATCTACAGAACGAGAGAATTTTTATCAACATTTGAGATAGTAAAAAAAATGAAGAAGTCACCAGCAAAACCTCAATAGGTAGTCCAAGGTACCACTTTCCAAATAGGTAAAAATGCATTTCATTTTTCTTCCTTGAATTTTCTTAATTAGTACTATTTTTTATTTTTTGTGTATATATTAGATGAAGAGAGACTAATCACCTCTCTCTCTCTCTCGATAGTCTTACATTTTATCGCAGAAAAGTGCCAAGTTTTTGCAGGTTCCAGGACGATGAAAGAAGATAACTATATGCATGAGTTCCTTTTAAAGACCAAGCTTGTTTCAGAAGAGCATGCTCATTCCATGTCAAACCAGACACCATTGCTACTAAACAAGACCTCTCAGATACCAATTTTACCATTGCTACGCATTCTAAGCCTACAATCGATCCATAATTTTTCATCTCCCCACTGCCAAACCATGATTTCAAAACTCATTTTCCCTTTGCAATCTTCATACTTTCTTACCTCATTTTCACTTACCCTTAACCCAAAAATAAAATCATTCAACTCCCTTAAAAAGTTGAGTCACCCCATTTTCCTCTTCCTTTCTATCAAATAAAACTTGCTTCATAATGCAAATATTTCATCTATAGTCTTTTAAATTATTATTTTATATTTGTGTTAGACAATGGAGGATTCATTAAGGTCTCCCTTCTAACAAGCCTTGACCCATCGACTCTAACACATCATCTGGGATCAAGACTAGAGATCTTTTAAGTACCTTGAGGCTTGCATGCCTTAATGGCAAGTTCTCTTGCCAATAGACAGTGGGAATACATCAATGTCCCCTATTTTTCAGATCTTCTAGGTGACTCGACTATGACACATCTATTTGTACCTAGTAAGATGTACTTAGGTATCTTAACTCTCATTGACATCAATGGTGAGCAGTATCGTGTTGGTTAATGGCATTCATTAATGGCTAGTAATCCAACAATTTATTTTCTATGTTCGACATTGAAACATCTATTCACATAGAGAAGAATTATGCCAATGAATAGGAATGAACAAAGACTATATGATTTCAGCATCTTGCAGTAGGACTCAACTCAGAATTCAATAGTCGTAGCAATAAAGATTCCAATTTCAAATCAGATTCATCCTTTATTCATACAACCAAGAGAAAGAAAAAACAAATCGTATTCTTTTACTTCACATTCCATGATCTAGCAGCATCAACCACACTCTCATTAGGGGAATTTGACATCTAAAATGGGCCTCCTAAGAAAAATGTACAACCAAAATAAGCTTTAGAAGAACCAACAGGATTCAAGATGATGATGTCAACCATGGGGGATGATTCACCATTTTTGGAGTTAAAAAGTAAAAAGATTAAAAATTAATAAAATAATAAAACTATTTTTTCATCTCATATTTTAAACTCATCTCTCTAAGGTTTTACTCAAATTTTGAGAGGAGTACTCGTTGAATGCAAAATTTAATTCTTCATCCAAGGAGTACCCATGTTGCATACTTTTAATGGATCTTGCTACACGAAAAATGAGAAATATATGAAAAACGTGATTGCAATCACGTTTTTTTATGTATTTTTATTTTTTCATGTAGTAGGGTCCATAGAAAATTTGAAACATGGGTATTCCTTATATGAGGAATCAAATTTTGCATCCAATGAGTGTTTCCATTCGAAATTTGAGTAAACCCATAGAGAGATAAGTTGAAAATACGAGTTGATTTTTTTTTTCCTTAAAATTTCATGATGTATTTTTTTTTTTTTGAATAAGTGATAATTCTATTAAAATAAGAGGTAAAAATATTTACAATGAGGTCTACGCCTCAGAGGGCCTGTTTCCCGGCCCTCAGCAAAAATACTATTGATCAGAGAAAGACCTCTGTGCCTGTGAGAGAGAAGTTTGCTCAGGTCAGCAGAGAGAGTGAAATCATTACAAAAATACTTCTTGCTTGCAAGAGATGCCAAGTAGAGGAAGCCAACCACAAGAAATTTCCGACTAGTCACGAGAGCGGGTGATAACCTTGTGTCCCAGCAAAAAACAAACATGGGCTGAGGTAGGCCTCAGCGTTACATTAAGCATATCCGAAAAGGAGAAAAAAGCCAGCGGATGAGAGGAGAAAAGTGCCAAAAAATTGAGCAGATTCATCGACCCAACTAAAGAGATGCTTACTCGCCCGAGGTCTGTGGGTCGGAGCGCTTGGCTGTCTGCATTTCCAGAGCTGTTGGCCGTGAAGCCTCGTCTTCATCAATTGCGCCTTCCTCGGACTGATTGATCAGGTGCAGGATGCCAAAGTTGTGCTGAACAGGGCCACAAGCCACTACCTCGTCTTCTTCCACGATTGGAGTGCTAAAAACCTCAGCATTCTTCGGAGAATCTTCCTGCATGTGCATGGATGTTAGATTTGGATTGTCCCTAGCATCATGAGAAAGGCTTTCCTTAGGGGACGGGGTAGTGGAAGAACTGATGGGCTCAACAGGCATTTCTGCCTCTTCTGAAACCATGATAGTAGTGGTGAAGGTAATAATGGGCTGGTTGAGACGGCTCCGAAATGTAAAACGCGAATTCTGGAATGAGGAATTGGGCGCAGGCCTGGAGGGGGTGGGAGGAGGCGAAGACGGGGAGGCGGAGGAAATGGGAATTATAAGCGGAGAAGGAGATGGACGGGCACGCCCTCTGGAGGCTGAGTAACTTCGTCTTTGAGGCACACTGCGGCTTCAAGTCATAGCTTCCTCAGAAGTCTTGCTGCGGGCACTCTGCTGAATGACAGTGGGTGACCAGGGAGGAACAGACGCGGAGGGATCGACCTCTGGCTGAACAAACCGGAGATCAAGTCGACGGAGGGAATGTTGCAGGGAATGTCTGCAATTTGACAGAGAGAACGCCATTATATCACTGGAGGGCTGCAAGGTCGAGCTGCGAAGAGGCATTAATGCACCTGCGATCGACTGATCAACATAAATGCCTGAAGAGACCTCCGCACAGTAAACTAACAAATTACATTGAATAACCTTCATCGAGAACCGGATTTATTTAATCGTTGCAGTGTCCGTCTAGGTGCCGATCCGGCGGCCTGACGCTGGGCACGCATGAGGATGAGGTGTCGATACTGGTAAATCACCCGGATCCGGGGATGTAATCTAATTTTATTATTTCCACTATTATTTTATAATTTCCTTAGGAGGCCCACTTTAGACCTCAAAATTCCCCTAGTTTCTATAGATATAGTTTGTCCACTTTTCAAGTAGGTGAAGGTATGTTGTTTTCTAATCTTTGATCATGTAATTCCTTAAATGTTGAAATTGTGATTTTGGAAAATCCCTCACCACATTTAGATTCTCTATCTCATTTTCCAAAAACTGAAAACACCTTTAGTTGGGGGGATGAGATATCAATTAATGTTGCATGTCACATTTCATTTCATCCTAACCAACATATTTTTCCCAATCAACTAAAATTGCATTTTGATTCCAAAAGTTTATATGTTTCGCAATGATCAATTAATAAGCACATTAAATGGTTGACAACCACTATGGGGCCTTAAAAAGCGATTTTCAATGTTTTCAAGTATTTTGATGCAACAAAAATAAGAAATGTATTGTAACACAAGAACCAATACTCATAAAATTTTTGTTGTCACATAAGAACCAACCATAAAAATATGTTGCAATCAAATGTCTTTTAAAGTACACTTTACAAAGAGAATAAAGTTATCAAATGATATGATTATGCAAAGTTAAAAGAGAATCAATACAAAGCCAAAGTTCATATAGGAGCAAAAAGATCAACTTATGATTAAGGGAATCAATGAAAAGTTGCATGAGGACATGCAACATCTTTAGTTGGGGGGAAATGTTGGGTCTCCAAAATGTCATCTGGTTTTACCCTCATTTCCATCATTTTACCATATTCCGTAACTCTTTACCATATTTTGTAGCTCCATAAACCTACATTAATAACCATTTTCATGATCATATGGGTTTATAATTATTATTTTCCAAGTCGTTTATTTTAAGTATTTTAAGAGAATTTATGATTAAATATTATGAAATTAACATGTTTTCATATATATCTAAAAGTGGTATGAGTTTTACGATATTGTAGGCCTATTTGAAGATTCTAGAAGGGTCATATTTGGCTACCCAACCACAAATTCTAATTTCAATTCAAACTCATGAAGATTTTGATGCAGGTAGGGCCTACAATAACCAGGATCTTCAAACACTCTGTTAGGTTTACCCTTTCCATGATTCTGCTCCTCAACTCCTTACTGCGCACTTCTCATCACTGTAGCTCGATTTTTCCAACGCATTCATTAAACTCAACATATGTATCAATTGCCAGCGCTTTCTTCATTCTTTACTGTGCCCGCTACATCATTGCAACTGATCTTCAATTCACTGCGCCTCACTTTATTCAAAGTTCCATCCATCAAAAAATGCTCACACAGCTGTCATACATTGAATTCCTCTATCACCTTGTGTTCAACTTTGTTCACACACTTCTGCAAATAATTCTCTGATATGGCAACCAACCGAAATTTCTCTTCAAAGTCGAATGCTAATAAATAAATCAATATCAATCAAGCATTACCTAACAATTTGAAACACTCTCTCTCAGATTTCAACACTGTACATACCCATACACTACAGTTTGTAATATCTCTGGCACACCATTCATACGTTCAGATTTCTTTTAAAGCATCCCTCATACAATTATTAAGTCGATTCTCAATTACCAGATTCAATTCTGGTTCTACATCTCAACAGATCGATTGGGCTATGTACTTAGCCATCAATCGAACTACCAATACAACAATTTGCTATCTTGTTATCACGCTCCCCTATTTCTAATGACGCATGTCATTTATTTCTGAATTTACACAATGTATAAACCTACGCCCTTTTACACTTGAGCCACCACCAACAACGTTCAATTAACACTTATGCATTCATTCCAAAATATTCTAATGACAGCATACGCCCATAGATAAAACTTGTAGACTCAATTGGAACAATCATTGCGCAAGCAGGATTTAAATCAACAATTTGTACAACGTTCATTTGATTCGTAAGGATTTACCAATCCACTTGCAAGAGAAATTTTAGAAAAAGTCCACGCAGAAACCAAATACCTGAGTGTTTTCTGACTTATCATATCTCTAGAATTAGCCATGAGATCGAGCCTTGCTGACATAAAATAAAATCCCTCTGCCCATTCAGATGACAGATCACCTTCCAAATTCACTGCAAATTAATTTCAATCACAAATTCTTAACACCGCATCTCAATCAATCATAGTTTGGTTCACAAATGGACAGAATGTCCGGTCATTAAAAATCTGTTACAATTGACAGAACTCTGCATTTAACATCAAAACAGAACTCTGCACCATGATTCATTTAATTTTGCATTTGATTTTCAATTAACAGCTTTCCTTCAAGGTAATTTCGTTCAGTTCTATAAACATAATTTCACAGTGCGCCCTTACTACAAAGCGACATAAAAGCATTCAGATTCATCATTAATATCGATTCTTAACTTATGTGCAGAGCTTGTCTACAAAGCTTATCATATGACTAAATTTTAAGAACGCCAAGAGAAAAGTTTCAATAATAACGCTTTTGGCACCGCTCCTCTCTAATGCGAGCTTTGCTACCACTTTATTTTTATAATAATAATGGATAGGTCTTCTCAGACCTTATCTATTACAAAAGCAGGCTTTTACATAACGATTTAAGGCGTAAAAGCTTTATTACAACTTATCTATCTGTGATATAGATAACATGTTTTATTCTCTACTCTTATCCTATTTTTAACTTAAAAAACATAGAAATTGCAGGCTAAAGGACCCCACTCCCTTGCCTGTAGATTTTTTATTTTATTTTTGGAATAAGTTGGAAGACTTTTTCCCTCTAAGTCACATGCTCTTGCATCAGATTTGTGGAATAATTGTAGAAGATTTGGATCATTGACTAAGCACATTCAAAGGAGAATAATCATGGATGTTTTGATATGTGTCTCCTATAAAAAAATAGGAGAGAATTTTGAGAGGATTGGTATCTCATATTTTTAGGTGATTGGTTGTAACCACAAGAGATAAATGTGGATTTAGGAGAGATTTGAGGATCTATATTTATTGATTAGTTATCTTAAGTTTTTGTATAAATAGGAGTGCATCCTTCATACAAAAGAGTTCCAAGTTCCATCCAAGATATGTAATTTGTAAAGTGAGGATAGAGAAGAAGAGAGTTGAATTATTGTAATATCTTTGGAGCTTTTCTCCAACTTCATTTTATGGAATACATGTTGCTACTTTGATCTCCATGATTTGATAATCGTTTGGAGTGCTTGCTGAGGAGTGGAGGGCCCCAATCAACCATAGTTTGCACACATTTTTCATTTGTTGTACATATTGGTAACATTGTGTAATTATGTTATTTCATTTATTTTCATTTTAAACAAGTGCGATTTGCAATTCAGCAAGTGTGATTTTCATTTTAAGAAAGTGCAATTTCCATTTCAAGCAAGTGTAGTTTCATTTATGCAAGTTTAGTTTAGTTTATTTTATTTTATGTTATTTTGAATCATGTTGTTTTGTTAAGATTGATTCAATTTCTTTATTTTTGGATTAGATTGGATTGGATTGGATTGTTTTAATTTTCTTTGTAATTAGTTTCAAGTTTCTTGCATTAAATTAATCTATTCTGAGAAATAATCACTTAGTACACATATACCTCATCAGTTCACGAACCCCGAGTTGATAATTTCATGACAAGGATTTAACTCACAATTAAATCACCCAACATACGATCTCAAGTGTTCACCATATCCAATTCTTGCCCTCCATTTCCATCGTCCTCCATCTAGTTAAAATCCGACAAGTGGAAAATGATGCCAATAACCAAGGCATATGAGCTCAGGTTTTTTGGTTCACAAAGTTCATCATTGCACAAGTTACCTGATTGGACGGGATATTTCTCTAAACCTACTTGATGCTCTCCCTCACCCGCTCTTCCAAAGCATCAAACCAAGTCTCCATTGAAGATATTGGGCATCAATTCGACCTTGATTCCATTGATAAAGGTGTATGAGCTCAGGTTCTGTGGTGAAAATGTGGAATTCAAATTACCTGCACACCTGCACTGAGATATCCTCCATAATGTGGCTTGTGAATACAAGAGACTGTCACAATTTAAAAAAAATGGGAGGGAGGCAGTTCTAACACAATACCTGACTAAAAGAGGTGAGGTGAAAAGTGTGATAAAATTGAGAAAATTGAGAGCATGGGAATGAATGGAGTCTTCTGTGAAATCTAGACTCACACTTGCACACTTACCTGCCCAATTGAACAATAGCAGCCTTTTCTCACCTCATTCATGTCTCCAAACCATCCTTTCTTCCATCCCAATCCTAGGTCTCCAATTTCCAATGACTTTGGATTGGCATTTTTCCATGACCTTATGGACAATTTGTTGCTTTTTTTTCTCATTTGTCATCTCAATATCAACTACAAAATCCCCCAAACCATTTTACAATCCCATTTTTTTTAGGATTTCGTGAAAAATCCCATGGAATATTATGCTCTATTTTGGAAAATTTTCACAACTATGCAACAGATAGATCCCTTCCTAATAAAAATTCAGATAACATATATTGTTTGTGCCTCATAGGTCAAGCCTTATTTTATGTTGATGCATGCAATTAACATTGTACATGATGGTATTGTCAGTCCTCACCCTAATATAGTGAGGAATAAGTCTATTTTGCCTCATCTTCTTAGCTTGCTTCTTCTTGATGTGAAAATTCTTGTGCAATGACATTTTTTTTATGATATTTCACCCCTCACTACCACTCTTGCACATACATCGCCCCTCTACTTTAAATTACTACACCAAAAGCAGATAGATGAAGGTGTTCAGACACAAGCCATTGTGCAACCATCCTGTTGTTGTGATGTGGGGTCTAATTGTTGCATTCACCGTTGGTGGGATCATACTCATGGTGGACTTCATATTGATACAAATATCCTGCAAAAAAATGTGATACAAACCTAGAAAACCAAAGTGGAATACCATAGCATTTTATCATTTTAGATTTAATGAGGATGAGATTGTATCAAAGCTAGATGTAAACAACCTGGTGGGAAGTGGGGCTTCTAGAAAGGTTTATAGAATTACATTGCTTGGTGGTGAGGTTGTGGCAATGCTTACCACCAGAATATCATGAAATTTCTTTGTTGTCATTCTAGTGAAGAAACAAATATGCTGATATATGAATATGTGCCAAATGGTGATTTTGTTGATGTTTTGCATTTCTCGGATACTATTTTGGATTGGTATGCTTGAGTTGGTATTTCCTTGAGAACAAACCAGGGTTTGTCTTACCTGCATCATGATCTTATGCTATAGATCCTTCACAAAATAGATCACCAACTAAACTACTCTACTCCTACTATAATACAATTAAATACTTGATGTAGTCAATCATTGTGCTAGTTGATTAGGTAGTAATATATTCTACAATGTTTCACTATTATTAGGTGGTTAATCAGACCCCCCTCAACATGAGGTCTCTCTTCATAAAACATGAGGTTGAGGACCTTTTTAGGATCAACAGATAATACTTTGAAAGTTATCAATAATATATAATAAGATATAAGGATATGATACTCATTGAGATGTCCTATTTAGGTTCAGGGAAACTTACCTACATGACCAATTTTGGGGGAATGAGCCATGTCCCATCTGAAAAATACCAATAGCCTTTAGGGTATTCATTCAATCAAGACCCTTGTTAGACAAGGAATTATAACACTTTCTTGCACTCACCCACCCATAGTTTGATTTTACCATATAAAGTTGAATGACTCACTGCAAGGGCAGAAGAAAGGCGTTAAAGCGGTGTCTACCGAGAGCAGATAGGCCCCGATGGAGAGTAGAGTGTTCCCACTCACTAAATCGACAAGCTTTCATTCAAGCCATTTTTCTTTCCATATGACAAGAGACTTGCTTTTCTAAATCACAAATTCTCTTTGACATATTTCCTCACATCCACTTGATAAGACCTATTGGCAAGCTATTAGAGGGATGGAAGGGCTACCTCGATCACGTAGACCTTACCTTGACTAAGCCCCCTTTTTTGTATGTTTTAAATCAAACCTAAATGTGATTAAAGAATTGGAATTTCACAAGCATAGAAATCCAACAATGTACTTTTGGATTCATACTATGAGCCTAAGATTGCAGACTTTAGCATTACCAAGATATTGGGAGACTCTGCACATTCTCAATCCATGACTTTTTCTATAGAGACTTTTGGATATATCACTCCTAGTATGTTGCAATACTCGATATCAAATCCCACTCATTTTTAAGGTTCTTTTGATTTTTATTAAGGTTGAATATGAAAAGCCCTAATTTTTTTTGTTTTGGGTACTACAACATAAAAATCCCATGCTTTTGATGTTGTTTAACTACATTAGATATAATAACTTTAAAATTAGATATATATATTAAAAAATTCAATAACTGTAAGCCCCAAGAGTTAGCTCAATTCTCGAAAGCTCTTGGAGTCAGATCTTCTTACAGGCCGAGGGCGCCAGCCTAGGGTTTTTCTTATGGACGTAGCACCCGCCTGACCGAAGGTGTCCGTGAACCACGCCCAAAAAAAAAAAAAATAATACTGAAAAATTAAAATAATATTTATTTCAAAATTTAATTTCTCTCCAATAAATTTATTTAATTACTTCTTTGAATTATCAAAAAATAATAATCTATTTTCATTTAAACTAATCATATAACACAAAACAGAGTGAGCTATAAAATTATAGTATTTTATATTTACACATTGTCAAACATCTTTGCAATATTGATAAAAATGTAAGAATTAAATTTATATTTATATTATTAGATAATTTATATTTACAACAATTAAAAATAACATATATTTATAATTATTTGATAGTTTAAAAATAAGATTTAGATATTTTCGTATAAATAATAATATATTGGTGGTGTTTGGGGTAGGTGATCAAAGTGATGTGAAGTTGTACAAACCTAAAGATCTAAAGTTCAATGAGTGACCCTGTCTACTAGACATATAATGATAGCGACCCCAATTGATTTGATGATTCTTCTAGGCTACAAAAATAATATAAATATAGTGGTTAATTTTATCTCTAAATATAATTAGGATAATTATATTTCAAATGAAAAATGATTTGAAAACACTAAGTTTTATTTATTATATTTTGTGCACTACCAAAATTATTCTCAAATTATTAAAACTAAACCATCTACATATTTATTTTTTAAAGAATGAAAGTTCTAAAAGCAAAGTAATCCACACAAAGTAAAGATATGTTACTTCATTATCTCACACATAATGTAAACTACATATGAAAATGACTTATCATCGTTATTATGTCTATTGTGTGTACCATCAAAATTGTTCTCAAAATTATTAAAACTAAACAATCCATATATTTATTTTTTAAAGAATGAAAGTCTAAAAGCAGAAGTAATCCACATGAAGGTAAATATATGTTACTACATTATCTTACCCATAATGTAAACTATGTATTAACATGACTTATCATCATTACTGTCAATTCAATCTTCATTTTTGTAGTCATACTTACTACATTGTGCTTAATATTTGTCTTTTCTAATATCACACTATAAAAAAAGTTGTAAAAGTAGTAATCAAATCATTGACTTGCTACATGATGCTTAATATTTGCCTCTTTCAATATCACACCATAAAAAAAGATGCTTTTGAGGCTATTTAAAGTTATCTAATATAACAATATAAAAACTTCATGTTTTTTTAATGTTTTTGCCAAGTTCTTCCCATATAGCAATGTAAACTCATTCTTTTGATATCACTACTACATGATAAAACACAAGGTTTTTACAATGTGCAAGGTTTGTTCTACGATAGTACTCACTCTATTTGTGTTGTTGATGCTTTGAGACTATTTAAAGTTATATAATATAATAGTATAAAAAACTTAATGTTTTTAAATGTTTTTGCCATGTTCTTCCAATATAGCAAGGCAAAATCCAATCTTTTGATATCACTACTTTATGATAAAAACCCAAGTTTTTTGGTATGTGCAAGGTTTGTTCTAGGATAATACTCACTCTATTTTTGGTGTGATCACAAAATATGCTTACTTTGTAAAAGTAAATGAGAAGATTGATGTGTATAACTTTGGCGTAGTATTATTGGAGCTGATAACATGATGAAACATTGTTGAGATGGAGCTTGGTGATAATATCGATGTTGTGAAATGGGTCTCGGGAAGGTTAATACAAAGGATGGGGTATGGAAGGTTCTTGACTCTAAGATTATAGAGAGCTCAGAAAAGACATGGTTGCAACGTTAACATTAGCTCTACTTTCCATCAGTGTGCTCCCTCAACTATGTCCTTCAATGCATGAGGTTGTTGGAATGCTTTAGCTTGTGAATCCCAATGGATCATCAAAACCAACAATTATGTCATTTAAAGACCTCTCTAAGCTTTTCTGACCTCCTCCAAAGTCTTCCAACTAAAATATTAGATGTCTTACTTATCATAGAGAAGAAAACACACCCCCCTTCCCCAATTTGTTGTTAAAGTTTTAGTGACAGTGGGTTACAAAATTGATGACTAAATAGTTTCTCCTTACTTGACTGTATTTTATAAGATGTCTTTAAGTGTGAAATTTATTTTCATAAGCATCTAATTCCAAGTGTCATAAGGCATTCTATGCAATGGAATGCATTAGCTTGTGCGTAAATTTGAGGCTCACTGAATACATAATTTTAGAGTGAGATATTTTATTGTCTAGTGTGTTTTGGAAATCTTGATTTGCAACTTAAACTCATAATCACTAAAAGCATGACCCAAGATATCCCCTATATATCACTAATAATGACCACTATGACCACTACATTGGGATGTAGGGTGTATATATTAAATATTAAAGAGGCATTTTTGTAAAATCAAGAGAGGTTTGTTTATCCCAAATTGAAAGATTGAGCACATGTAATATGAATTTATGAGCAACTTACTTTAAGAATAAGGTAACGTAATTGAAGAATAACATAGATACTCAGTTGTCATGAACTAGCAGTTTAATAGAAAAACGATCAAATCATTAATCAAATTGTAAATAAATAATCAAATTGTAAATAAATGAAGTGAGTTTTTCGTAGACAATTGCTAATTATATAAAAATTTAATTACATTTATATTATTATCATGTAAATGAAAACAGTAATTTGTCATAACTTTCCATTACGATAATTTGCCAAAACTCATCATTTTGCTAATTATATAAAAATATAATTACATTTATATTATTATGATATAAATGTAAATGAAAACAGTAATTTATCATAACTTTCTATTTTGATAATTTGCCAAAAGCCATCATTACTTAAATTTGTCATTACTTTCCATTGTGATAATTAAAGTTAATGTAAATGAAAACTGTAATTTATCATAACTTTCTAGTGTGATAATTTGCCAAAAGCCATCATTACCTAAAGTTGTCATTACTTTCCATTGTGATAATTAAAGCCATCATTACCTAAATTTGTCATAACTCTCCATTGTGATAATTTGCCAAAACCATTATTACTTAATGTTCTTAAATGTGCTTTCAATGAGAGTTGAACTCATGACCTTAACTCTCCATTGTGATAATTTGCCAAAACCATTATTACTTAATGTTCTTAAATGTGCTTTCAATGAGAGTTGAACTCATGACCTCCCGCTTACTAAACGGGTGCTC
>APFE030873505.1:0-82668 GCA_000404065.3 Pinus taeda
TTGTAATAAATAGATGTAGAAAGCTGCTAACTAGCCATTAGCTAGTAACAACTAGTTTGACTAAGGGAAGAAATTGGTAAAGGTTTTGAAGAAAAAGAGTAAGGGAATCTAGTTAAATAATTTATTAAAAAATTTGATAAAATAATATTATAAAACAAGAAGTTATAATTTGTTGAATTTAATAAAATAATTAATTTTTTATTAAAGAATTTTATTAACCCTAATAATATATAGATGAATCTAAAATATTAATTTAATGGTTTCATCCTTCATATACCCAAATATTAACTAATATAAAATATTTTAGAAGAGTCATAAAATAAATATATGTGGATTAACCATAGTAATAATATAAAAAATAAATAATAATATGTTTAAGGGGATGGATGAATATAAAATGATCAGTAATAATATTAAATAGTAGATAAATGAGAACTATAGATTACAAAATATATATACTGAGTAGTATATAAATATATATATTATATATATATATATATATATATATACACACAATTGAGAAGAAAGCGTAGGAATCCAACATCTACTGATACTCCAACCATCATCTCTATTTAAATTAATAGGTCTCTTTTCAATTTCTAAGGCCTCCCTAAATTTACGATGATGAAAATGGTCGATCCTCGCGATGACCCTAGCCTCTTCGATGCAGATGTGATGATTAGTTTTTTCTGCATGCTCTTCCAAAGCGGAGGAGCGAGACCTGCCATGGTTGATGCTGGCAACATGTTCACAAATCCTTTGGTTTATTGATCGACCAGTCTCCCTAATATAAGGAGTTCCACAAGAACAGGGAATGATGTAAACACCCTTCCCATCCTTAGGCTTAACCGAGTCCTTAACAGAATGAAGAGAAATCCGAATAGTGTTAAGGGGCCTAAAATAAGAATGAATCTTATGTTTCTTCAAGATCCTAGCAATTTTATCTGTGGTCCCTTCAATAAAAGGAAGATGAACTCCAGAAGACCAATCCTTGGGATCAATATTACTCTTAGGACCTTTTTCAGCATTTAGAAAATCCCTAAGACCTTGAGACCTACTATAACCATTCGTATTAAAAAATTTGAGGTGGGGTTTCTCATCTTGAAGGTGATTTTCATCAGAAACCCAATGCCTGAGTGGTTAAGGTGTTGAGAACACCTATCTTTTGAGCAGGAAAATGATGAGAACTAGCATGGAGATACTGCTCTGTGTGAGTTTTCTTTCAAAAAAATTGATGAGAAAAAGAATCGCCATCCTTCTTCGAGATAAGGACGTCAAGAAAAGGCAGAATGCCATCAACTTCAAATTCCATGGTGAACTTTATGTAACTCGATTTACTATTAAGATTATGGTAAAACAACTCTAACTTCTCTTTACCGTGAGACCAGACGACACAAGTTTCATCCACAAACATTTTCCAAAGTTTGGGTTGGTAAAGAGCAGAAGACAAAGCTTTAGATTCAAAATCCTCCATGAAGAGATTGGCCACAATAGGGGAAAGGGGAGAACCCATAGCCACACCACAGGTTTGCTCATACAATTCACCCATGAAACTAAAGAAAGTAGAGGTGAGACAAATTTTAACTAAAAAAACAATTTTTCAAAAGAAAACTCACACAGAGCAGTGTTTCCATGCTAGTTCTCATCATTTTTCAGCTCAAAAGCTAGGCGTTCTCAACACCTTAGCCACTCAGGCATTGCAGGTTTATGACGAAAATCACCTTGAAGATGAGAAAACCCAACTCCTTAAAGTTTTTATTAAGAATGGTTATAGTAGTTCTCAAGGTTTTAGGACTTTTCTAAATCTTGAAAAAGGTCCTAAGATTAAGATTGATCCCAAGGATTGGTCTTCTAGAGTTCATCTTCCTTTTATTCAAGGGACCACAGATAAAACTGCTAGGATCTTGAAGAAACATAAGATTCATTCTTCTTTTAGGCCCCGTAACACTATTCGGAGTTCTCTTTGTTCTGTTAAGGACCCGGTTAACCCTAAGGATGGGAATGGTGTTTACATCATTCTTTGTTCTTGTGGAACTCCTTATGTTGGGGAGACTGGTCGATCAATAAACCAAAGGATTTGTGAACATGCTGCCGACATCAAGCATGGAAAGTCTCACTCCTCCACTTTGGCAGAGCATGCAGAAAATCTAATCATCACAACTACATCAAAGAGGCTAGGGTCATTGCGAGGATCGACCATTTTCACCATCATAAATTTAGGGAGGCCTTAGAAATTGAAAAGAGACCTATTAATTTAAATAGAGATGATGGTTGGAGTATCGACAGATGTTATATTCTTGTGCTTCCTTCCCAAATAATTTTTTATTTTTATATTATTATTATTATTATGGCGGTGGTGGTGGTGGTTAATGTCCATTGATACCAAACTTTGGTCTATCGTACCTAAAGAAACAAATTATTTAGTTTGATTTAAGATTTTATTCCTATGCTCAAAAAGTTTGGAGAGAAACGTCTTGAGCTCACTATAATTTTGACATCGCAAAAGGCTAGGAAGGTCAGTATAGCAACAAAGATTATGAAACTGAGATCTAATGTGGTTGTACATGGGGCACTCTAAGAGGAAGTGATTTTCATCCTCGATGTTCATATTCTCACAGAGATGGCAGATCCTTTCTATCCATGGTGTTTTAGGAACTACCCAACGACCTGTTTCACTATGGAGCTCAAGAGTGTCTATTCTAATCTTGGCTATATTAATTTTCTTCTTTGAGCTAGTTAAAATAGAGAGATACTTTTGATCTTCTAGGGTGGGGTTGATGGCCTCCTTATAATATATTAATTTTCTTTTAGCTGTTGAATCTTTCTCACACCACATTTTTTCTTTGAACATAGAAGTAAAAATATTTTTAATGTTATTATTTTTTTGCAATGCAACATTCACATCAATCTCTTAATGGCTTAACCAGGCCCTGGTGTCTTTATACCAACCTCATTTAAGCCTTAGGTGGTTTTGGCTGGAATTTAAAGCTAGCTTATGAAGTCGATGGTCTCCTATGTTATTGAGCTTGTGCTTGTACAATAGAAGCTTAGTCATAGCTAGGCTCTCGATAGGGGAAAGACCCACTTCTATAAGGAGAATAGGATAGGGTGTATTGCTTTTAATTTTGAGGTTATACATTATAAAACGCTTCTCGATTACTATACATTGTTTTAATCAATCTTGTAATTTATAGAATCTCAATTTTATTACTATTTAAATTTATTACTAATCATTTTAATATTCATTATTCCCCTAAACATAATATTATTACTTTCTATTATTATTTATATTATTTGTTTATTATTTGTTTAATCCACCTATTATTGTATTTTATGACTCTAAAATATTTTTAATATTTGTTAATATTGGGAATGAACAAGGTTTAAACCATTTAATATAATATTTTATAATATCATATATATAATATTCAATTAATAGGGTTATAAGGGGTTATAAAAAGTTTTAAACAAAATTATTTATTTTATAAATCAACATATTATAACTTGTTTTATAAATATTTTATCAAAAAAATTAATTAATTTATTAGATTCCCTTCCTTTTTTGGATAAAAACGTTTACCAATTTCTAACTATAGTCAAACTAGTTGTTACCGCTAACGACTAGTTAGCAACTCTCTACATCTATTTATTATAATGCCTGGATTTGGTTCCTCATATTGACCTGAAGATGAACCACATTGGCTAGTTTGAAACGTGTCAACGAGAATATCCCTTATGTGATTTTTTTTGAAAGATGTTGTTAAAATTATTTTCTTTTATGTTATTTTTTTATTTTATAATTTAATTTAAAAAGGCATTCTTAAATATATTATATATATATTATTATATATTAATTGATTTTTTTTTAAATAAAAACGTGATAAAAATCAAATCAAATAAATTCTTTATTAAACAAAAAATGGTTTTTTACAATTTTTATAGGTTTTTTTTTTTTTTTAATAAAAGAAAAAAAATTATATTTTTTTTTTATTACTAACATGAAAATCAACAAAATTTAAAAAAATTGTTGAATTGAGGCTTTTGTGATCCATATCAAGTTTAAGAGAAATTCTTCGGTGTAAATCACAAGATAAATCATTTGTTGACGCGTTTCGAACCAACAAGTGTGGTTCATCGTCAGGACAAGCTGAAGAAACAGATCCAACTTAGCATGTTAAATAGTCTGAACAGAGACTCCAACAACTATCTTGACTAACGGCTAATTTTGAATTTAGGACCAGAGTCAAGATATAATGGAAATTAGTTAAACTAATTTTCATTAAATCTTGACTCTGGTCCTAAAGTCAAAATTAGTCATTAGTAAAGATAGCTGTTGGAGTCTCTGCTCAGACTATTTAACATGCTAAGTTGGATCTGTTTCTTCAGCTTGTCCTGACAATGAACCACACTTGTTGGTTTGAAAGCGTCAACAAATGATTTATCTTGTGATTTACGCCGAAGAATTTCTCTTAAACTTAAAAAAAATTATCCACACTTAATTCATTAGAAAATTTAAAGTGTACAAACTAAGTCCTCTAAACAAAAAGGGTTGATGCTCATCAACACTTTTCAAAATCGAGATGAAAATCACTAACAAAAAAAAATGTTCACACTTGATGTCAAAAAAAAATTAAAGTGTCAAAAATAAGTCGACTAAAAAAATGTGTTGATGTTGCATCAACACTTTTCAAAATCAACATGAAAATCACTAACATTTAAAAAAATTGTTCATACTTGATACATTAAAAAATTAAAAGTGGCAAAAATCTACTCCAAAAAAAAGGTGTATTCTGAATCACCATTTTCCAAAATCGAGCGATTTTTTTTACCTCAAAAAAATGGGTACTAGGTCATTTTCTCGTTTGATTGGTAACTATTTTCATATTATACTCATAGAAATAAATATCTTTTTATGTCATTGTTGCCTTGGTTTGTGTTGACCCTGGTTCTATCTACATTGTGCACCAACAAAACCCTCAACCATTGGCCCTTTCGGCAACAACCTACAAGCATATCATAGTCTCAACGGGAGGATGCAGAACCAGGTTTCGATAGCCTTGAAGGATGTGGAGATGTGGTATTATTATGTTATTTTATTCTTAACATTCATAAATTACTTTGCCATTTTACATTAATCACTTAAACATATCATATAAAGCCATAAATCATCATTGTGCTGAAATAAAGTGCAATTGTAATAAACTGCTACGCTACAACAAATAGTAAGAAAATATGCACATGAAGACATCGATTTTACCGTGGTTCACCCCAATGTGGGGTTACGTCCACAATAATTGTTTCTTATATAATGATTCTTTGTACAACAAATAGTTCTTGACCTACGCACTAAGCTTGAGGTCTTCTGCACACTCAGCTGCAGAGCCTCGCCTCTCTCCAAAGTACAGATCACAACAATAAAACCATGACACTAATCTGGATCATAAAGATGATTCTCTTCTTTATTAATTTACCATATATATACTATTACATCGAGGGTTACATCAGCAAATACCATGGTCTCCCTAAAACAAGTAACTATGGCCCAAAACCCTTCATAAAATCATGCTTTTATAAAAAGGAGGGGCTTCAACCCACCCCGAAGGCCTTATATCGCGTGGTATACTCCAACTTCTCCACTACGTGGTCCACTTCACGTTCTGCTACTCTACTGTGCAGTCCACTTCACGGTCTACTTCATTCTCCACTGTGCACTTTACTCCACAAAATGCAGAGTCTTCACCAAAATCTAGGCCAAGTTGGGTTGCACCCAATAGGCCCCCAACACTCACATGTGACTTGTCTCGAGTCACTCAGCCATTTTGCCTCTAATTTTTACCACGATATTGTTGTATTCATTGATGAATTGTTGTAGAGTCTCTATGACTTACTTCTCTTTGTTACACACTTCCTTCAGTAGTACTTATGTCATAGGTTTTGTAGCATTCTGTACCATCACTCTCTCCCTCTGTCAAAGCTCTTGAAGCTTCTCATCTACTGCTTGCGACAGTTGGAGAACCTCATCCTACCATTGTTGAGTTCTCTCTGTCAAAACTTGCTCTTCCTTCCTTAGATCCTCTATATTCTTCTGGAGGGAATTTCCCTTGTTGATCTTCATGATCTTCTGTGAGATTGGTAATGTCTTCGTAGTCGTCTGAATCTCTTCCAACCACTACTGCTTTTGTTGAATATCTTCTTGTAATTTTTGCACATTTGGATCTTCCTGCAACAAAGTCCAAACCTATAAAATCTCATCCAAAAGTTTCCCACAGTTTGTCACTGTTGTGGAGATGCTAGCCATTGTAACCTTCAGTTCAATCTCCCTCTTCTCCCACACTTCTTGTGGCGTGGTTGGTTGTAGCTTCATTTACAGCTCACTGATATGAATTGCATATTTAGATTGTACTGCGGCGATCTTTTCCCTATATCTTTTTACTGCAAGGCCAAGCTTTACGACCTTGTCCTCCACTGGCTCTTCTTCTCAGACATTAAGGTTTGAAATCTCTTTGCATGTTGCTTCAACCACCTCCTTGATCTTCTGCTACTGCTGAACAGCCTGATCCCTCTCCTGGATTGCTAGTTAAGCTTCTGCTGCAAAAAAGCTCGCTCTCTTTCTACCTAAATGTTCAACTATGAGGTGTGATGTTCGTGCAGCTTGTGTAATCTTTGCAATGGTATTGCTATGATGTTCATGTTGACATTCCTCCATTCTTTAGGATGTTGTTCAAAATTCAACGGAGTCAAATTGCAGGGATCCAACAGGTATCAATGTTATCCATGTTGCAAGTGTAGGCTCTGCTTTCCTTTCTTCTCCAATCTTCTCCACAACCTGCGCTAGCTGTCTAACTATCTGCGCTAATATTTTGAGTTATGTGATAAGCTCCTGCACACCTATTAGAAGTGTGTCGTAGCGATCTTCCAACTTATTCCATGATTTTCATATCACCTCCTAGATTCTATCCCCAATCTGATCCAAGTCACCATCAATAAGGACCATTGGTGTGATATCCTTTGTTTTATATGCCTTCCACTTCTTCTTGCTCTTCGTGTAAGCTTCGCCATGTTCCTTCCTCTTTTCTGCGACAACTTGTTTTGTTTCTGTATTTTCAAACTCTTTGTTCTACTCATCACCTTTAGGAGGATCCCGATGACCCTCAATATGTTGCTCCTCTTCCTCTCAGTCATGCTCATCCTTGTCTTTGCACTTTCCACTCGCTTCTCCATGTTGCAATGTGTCCTCCTTTGTCGCACTATCTTTTTTCTCTGCCTCCAGTGCAATCATCCATTTTGTTGGCCACCATTGTACCTATGCCAAGAGGTAAACTTTTGTTACAAAATATGGAAGGGGATGCCACTTCTTGTTTGTGTCCCTACGAGATTTTATGTAAACCTTGTGGAAATCAGCCATAAACTTCGCAACAGAGATATATTGTTCATATAGGCTCGGCGAAATGTGAGGATGATGGTTCACTAACATATGTAAGTCCATATGGTATAATACAACTAACATCTTGTTCTTATTTGCTCGCGACGCTTTAGCAGTATACCATAGTGAGGCATACTACGCGGCTTCATAAACATTTGAAGCCACTATAGGGAACTCCCAATTATTAAAATCGACCATGCATAGTGAAATGTGGTACCTTTCTCCTGAACTTTGCAGCATTCGTCCATAAACTCCTTGCATATATATGTGGCCCACTAAACCCCATTAGTGGGTTGTGCACCTAATGAAACCATCGATGTAGGTACTTCATTAGCCTGACACTTTCTCATGATATTCCCGGATAATATGTGTGTTGCGAAGTGAACTCCTTGGTCACTGATTGATTTTATGTCATACTCTCGCTTCCCTTTTGTCAGTCTGAACTTATTTTTCATGATTTCGGCTATGGTACGGTCCTGATCTTTTCCAAAAAATTCTTCTATGGGGTTCCGCCCTTGATACGATAGTCTTGTGGTTCTCCATATGAGAATTTGGTCTATATGGATCCTCTTCCCCATCCATATGCATCCATCATGCACCAGCATGAGAAACTATCTCACACAGGATGTGCTCCCTGGACTTCTACTGAAGTGTGTCACATTCAACATGTTCAATAACCCCGACTACGCCAACCCAGCCTCCCACTGTTGTGGCTCTAATCTCATCACACCACTTTCAGGGTAGTGCACTTGCTTTAAGTATCTATCTAGTGCGAACTATGGATATTTTTTCTTGTCGTTGAAATCATAGTCTGTGAACTTAAGCTGTGGAATTTTTCCAAGGATTTCTCCAGTAAATGGTACTGACTCTGGCAATAGGGGTGTGAAGGTGCCATACTTCACATCCTTCAATTCTTTTACTGGTTTTGCATTAGTTTTTCTAGGTGGGATATACGGTGGTAGAGGCGATGGAAATGTTGCACCATCCATTTCCATTTCCACTTTCTCTACTTCTTCCACGCCATCTCTAACTTGTTCGATTTATTGTTGAGGCTCGATGTGTTTCTTATCATGTTCCTTCTTCATTCTCTCTTCTTTGGTCGGTTTTTTCATGGAGATATTTGATACGTGGGTAATAATGCTGCTGCGGGTGATGATACTTTCATGATTCCAGGTAAGTACTTCTCATGAAAATTACGAACAATTTATTCCCAACAACGCTCAGATGACATACGACAACAAAATTTTTTGCAACTTCTCCGCAATAGTAACACTTGAATTCTCAATTCAACAAAGTGCCAAATCTGGGTGGGAGGCAGCTTTTTATAACAATTTTGAATTTATAACCATATCATTAGCTCATATTTTGTTCATATTGTGCTCATTAATTGCATATATATCCTTATATCTTGTCAATATGTCCTCATAAATGCAATTTTCCGCATGTTTTAATGTTAAATTTCCCTTTTAATGGTCATATTTTTCCAGCAAAATTTGATGCATCCTATAGTGTAGCGAACAACCCCTCTTACGTCACAGCTCTTATGAAATTCGACATAATCAAGATTTTAGCGAAGTAACCTCCTACGACGAAGCTCTCTATAGTGTAGTTTATATTCCAATGCCCACTTTCAACTGCAGGTGGCACTAAGAATTTTATCCTTTCTTCTTTAGAGCGAAGCTATGGGGGCAGGATTTTCCCTGTACAACTTCGGCTTACTTCCATTTACTCTTCTCTGAATAAATTCTCCATTTAACTTTGCTAATTGAACTACACCTCCATCAGTAATATGCTTGATAATATATGGGCCCATCCAATGCATCTTGAATTTTCCTAGAAATTTCACAAACTTACTGTCATAGAGGAGAACAAGGTCTCCTCCCTAGAACTTCTTATGCTTAATATGTCTATCATGCCAAGATTTTTCTCTTGCATTATGTAGCATCTGATGGTGTCCTGTTATAAATGTGTCTTCCTCCAAAGTAAGAAACTGCAACATTCTTTCCACCATTATATCAGGATCTTCCATATATGTAAAACCTGCAATCCTCAAACTAGGCATGATTTACTCCATGGGCATCACATCTTCTTGCCCATAAACTAACCTGAAGGGTGTCTGACATATCAAATTTTTACATGTGGTCCTATAAGCCCATAAAACTATTGGAATTCTAAGGTCCCACTCATCTCTTATCACATTACATACCTTAGTAAATGCATTCTCCAAAATATTATTAAATTCTTCTACTGTTCCATTAGCCTGAGGGTGATATGGGGTACTCTTCTGATGATAAACTTGGAACTCCTCAGTCAATGCCTCAATAGTCTTATTCAGGAAGTGTGAACCTTGGTCACTCATCAAAATATGTAGGCATCCAAATCTAGACAATAGGTACTCAAAAATAAACTTAGCAGCAGTCTCTACGCTGTAGTCCCTTGTTGGTTGTGCTTCGACCCAAATTGTCAGATAATTAGTCACTATAATTATGTACCTCGCACCAGTCCCCCGTCTATATGGGTTGATGGGTCCAACAAAAGCAATGTCCACTTATCAAAGGCCTGCAATGTAACTTGTGGTACCAATGGAATCTCATCCCTTCTTGAAGGCTTTCATGTTCTTTGACACACATGACATGCTTGATAGTATTCCTTTGTATCTTTGTGTAGTTTAGGCCACCACAATCTAGCTCTCAAAATCTTCTGTACAATAGATTTTCCTGCATAGTGTCCACTAGTTGTGCCCCCATGAGCCTCTACTAGAATCATTTGTCTTTCGTGTTCAGGAACGTATCTACACATTATCCCATCTAATCCCATCTTATATAAATGTCTTTCTATTAATTAAAAGTTAGCTTCTTTAACCATTAATTCATTAGGAAGTAACTCTGTAACTTTACTGGTTGTCTCCTCATCTCAGTAGTCTCCTATTGTTGCAAACTTGGGTTCCTTCTCTAATCTATTTTCACCTTCTTCATCTTTAGTGGCTTCATTATATTTGTTATCTGTAGCTTAGGTCCAGTAACTTCGCGGTATCCTTCTAAATCTGATATGTCGATGTTGTGAGGATATTCTTCTTCATCTATAGTAAGGTTATGGCATTCCAGTTCATTTTCTATCTATGCAGCCCAATTAGGTTGCTACAATGTTAGTGGAGTTACATTCTCAAAGATCTTCTTCTTGATTGTCTGAAGAGCCAAATCTATGTATGGAAAATCATCCTCAAAGCTGAATGTCAATATGAAGCCATCAGCCATGTCTACCTAGTTTATTTTACCATGTCAAAGCTATGTTTCAGCTAGGTACTAGTTCTTAGGAATTGTCTCTAATGTATGAATGAATCCATTTACCCATTCTTGTTGTGGAATCTCCTTCCATGCTACAGTGCATAGCTGGATATGCTTCCTAGGATTAGTTTCACCATCATGTTTTATCTTTATTTCTGTATCTATCTGTCCAAACCTTATCCACATCAATCTTCAACATTCATGCCAACCTCATATATTCTTCTTGTGTGCATTCCACTATCTAGCAGGGGTATATTTCAGGGCTATATACAAGGCTAGCAACCTTTGATTTTCTGGAACTTGTTCTTCATAATCATTAAGAAAATTATTTACATCACCTAAGCCATCATAAGAAGGCAGGTTACATACCTCAAATATCATACAACAAATTGACTTGGTCTTGCACATCACCTTGTGGATACTTCATGTAGCCTATTCTATCAATTCTCCAAATCTTCTTTTGAGTCTGAGGTACAAGAACTATCATGATCCGAACTAACCTTCCCCTTTACATTAGGGTTAACACAATCTTGTTCCTTTGTTTTCATTTGATAGATATTGTCTATGTCAACTATGCAGTATTATTCTTTTACTGGTTCTATGTATCTTATTTCTTCTGATGGATCCAAGGGAACAATTACTCTCATATTTTTTCCTTCAAATATCATATGTCTCTTCTTCATATTAATTATATTTATATTGTCAAATTCCTATACAATTCCAAGTAATGCAGGATAAGGTTACTGACATCAACAATCTCTATTACTTCAAAATCAATAATAGTGTGAACTCCTTCAATATCCATTGTGACACCTAGTAGTCTTCCTAGAGGGAATATATTTTGTTGATTTTCCATCCTTAACTGAATAGGTGACCATTGTAGCTTCATCTTACCCATTAATTCACATGTATGCTTCATCAAGACATTAGCATTAGATCCCAGATCCAGAATAACTTGATCCATCTCATATACTCCTATCTGTGCACTAAACCTCATTTCTCTTTTGGTTCTCTTTTGTCGATGCAAATTATTGATTGCACGTATCTCAATTCACGGTTTATCTTTACAGGAATATATCAACTCCTGAATTTCTTCTACATCCTTTTGATCTATTAACAATTTCATACTAGTCTATGGAAAAGCCTTTAAAATACCTGCTTTATTTGTTGAATTTGGTCTTCTGTCAAAGCTTGATCTTGCATCAGAGGTCGATCATGTGTCGAAGCTGATATGTCGCAATTAATTCTCTGATGCTATGCCCTAAAGTTTGAAGCTCCATCATCCATAAAACTTCACTTTGCTTCCATAAATACTTCTTTTTCTTTCTGAATATAAAAAACAAGAACATTCTCAACAGTCTTTATGACCCATGTTCTTTCAAATGATTTCTTTTCATTCACTTTATCACCACCGGTTGCAACTCCACTTCTAGTGACAATGCTAATTAGAGGTTCATCGTTCCTCCTTTCAGCAGCCATAATTTGAATATTTTGTGTCTATTGTTGATTCATTTTTTCTTTGATCTTCACTATAAGTATAGGACATTCTTCAATTACATGGTCAAAGGATTTACAGTACTTACATGTCGTTGTGGGATTCTGACAGTCTCTCACAAAATGACCTGGTTGGTTGTAGTTATAGCAGCTGATCTGTCCACATCCTCGACCAACTCCACCACCTCGAACCCTTCCTTGGTAACCTCCTCTATCATTGCATTATCCATTTTCCTCATGGCCATGCTCTTCTTCTTTCATTCTATAAGTGTTAGCATCACGTTGAATCATTAATTTGTAAGCTCGACAATTATTCTCATCATGTCCCATTGATTAAAAAAAAATGCAAAATATATTCCTCAGTGTCAATACATATTTCTGTAACAAGTAACAGTCTTCTAAATGATGTCTGACTCTAGTATTACATATTTTTCACCATATGCTGGATCTTGCATTTAGAATATTTAGTGCTCCACTAGCCATGTAATTTCTGAAGATAGGGCACTGTTCTTTAGAATGTCCCTCCAGTATACACTTCATACACCATACTTCTTCTCTAACTTCTTTACTTTTCTTGATGTCTTGTAACTGCGGGGTTAGGTTCGCCAACTGACTTTGAATCTATTGCATGCCTGCATTAGTATCTCCTATAGGAAAATCTTCCAACTTCATTGCAATTTCTAGAGCTTTGGCTTGAGTGCTTATCTTTTGTTACGTTAATGGAAATCTGATATGTGGTAGTAGCACAATTATAATGTAGGTTTTAACCTCGTACATAATTACCTACACACGAATTCGAAAAAAAATAGAAAATAAACAATGGTGATAGCATAACACATAAAACAAATATACACATAGATTTTCCCCTGGATCCCAAAACCGGGACTACTAGATTGATTTTTCATTATATTCCTTTCAATGTTATAATACATATTTATACATGTCAAAGCATCCATAAAACCTAATCCATTAACCCTAGATTAGAACATAATCATAGTTCCCTTGACCGAATCTACAAAATACCATGGACCGAAAACCATCACACCCAAAACCATGTGTGAAAACCAATGCACAAAACCATAGGTAAGTTCACCCACCTAATATAGGGCTAGTCGTGGAAAGAATATAACACAACCCAACATATAAACCATTCTTTATGTTGTTGTAGAGCTATGTCGAATATCAATTTATCCAATAACACCTTAAATCTATGATCAAACTCCAAAATAGACTCAGTAGGTTTTTTTTATCTCTTTCAACTCAGTGATGCACTGCAACTCAAACTTCAACTTCTTCAACTCTCTTATCAGTGTTGTTTTAATATATGTAAATTTTATGTTTTTATTATTTGAATACTTCATATACCATTTTAATGCTCTATCTCAGAACGTCATAAAAAGTTGTTCTTTCTTTCTATTTTCATTGTTAATCTGCTTCGCTATCCATATTGCTTTGCATAAAAACCACAATAGTTCTCGATCCTCCAATCCAGTTCCTTTGAAAACGGGTAGCTTAATATCGTCAGCCATACTTCTTCTTGGAGGGGGAGGGGGGGGCAAGAGTAAGGGGAGGTGTATGGGGAGGGGTAAGGGGAGGTGGATGGGGGGTAGGAAGGGGAGGGGGAGGTGGAGAGCCAAAAAAAACCCTGGTTATTACTGGATTCTAGCTTCGGAAAACTCTCATGTTGGAAGGGTGAATACTACAAATTTACCTGAGGGTTATCATGGAGACTTTCTTCACCTTCAGATTCACTCAAAAGAGGGATATAATCAGTCTAAATGAAATTCTTTAAATCTAGTCCATGAGATCTCTTTCTGGTATCTAGTCTATATCTCTTTCCACTTCGCGTTGTTCCAATCTCTTGCTTAGATTTATTCCCTTTTCTTCCAAACATAAGTAAACAAGTAATTTGATTGCATTTGTAAACTCCCTTTTTACACAGAAGCATATTAATCCAAGTTTTATAGATTTCAAATACTTACCTCATGGTCCTTTAAAGAATCATCGTCCTACTTCACTTTAAGACACAATTGAGTCTACTGCAAACTCAGTAATGAATCCTCCCAAGATACTATAAATCTAGAAATCGACAGCCCTTGAAATCCTATTGTCATTACTCTTGAGTCGTTGTATCAGCTAGGGAGTCCACACCGTAGGTTCTTCACCTTTAAAATAGTGCTTCCTTTCGGTCAACCTCGATATCCACTCATACAACTCGGCAAGAAATGAAGCGAAGAAAATTTCATATTGATCTGTAAAGATATACTTCTGTAACCAAGCTTCGACTGTCAGAAGAGGGTTTTTGTTTTCTTGATCTGCAAATTCTTGCTCTTTCAGTTCTATCTAGTCTTGAATTTGTTTATTCGACGAGTGCTACATCCACATATCCCTCAAACAAATCTCGGTCCCAGCAACAGAACCATTTTTTGGCTTGGTTTGGTCTGACCCAAGTTTGATCTTTACTACGCACCAACAAAATCCTCAATCACAGGAACTTTTGGCAATGACCTACAAGCATATCTCAGTCTCACTCGAAGTGACTATGGAAGGATGTAGAACAAGGTTTTTGAAGCCTTGAAGGATGTGGAGATGTGGTATTATTATGTTCTTTTATTCTTAAAATTCATAAATCACTTCACCATATTACATTAATCACTTAAGCATATCATATAAAGCCATAAATCATCACTGTGCTGAAATAAAGTGCAATTGTAATAAACTGCTACGCTACAACAGATAGTAAGAAAATATGCACATGAAGACACCAATTTTACCGTGGTTCACCCCAATGTGGGGCTATGTCCACAAGAATTGTTGTTTATATAATGATTCTTTGTACAACAAATAGTTCTTGACTTGCAAACTAAGCTGTAGGCCGTCTGTGCACTCATCTGTAGACTCAGGCCTCTGTGCACTTAGTCACAGAGCCTTGCCTCTCTCCAAAGTACATATCACAACAATACAACCATGACATGGATCTGGATCATTGAGGGTTACATCATCACATACCATGGTCTCCCTAACAAGAAACTATGGCCCAAAACTCTTTACAAAATCGCTCTTTTACAAAAAGGAGGGGCTTTGATCCACCCTAAAGCTCTTATACCACACAGTATAATCCAACTT
The DNA here is from genome assembly GCA_000404065.3 of Pinus taeda. Classification (NCBI taxonomy): domain Eukaryota; kingdom Viridiplantae; phylum Streptophyta; class Pinopsida; order Pinales; family Pinaceae; genus Pinus; species Pinus taeda. The sequence goes on from APFE030873505.1 coordinate 15,328, forward strand.
TTCCACTGAACGGTACACTTCGCATTCCGCTTCTCTACTACACAGTCCACTTCATGCTCTGCTTCATTCTCCATTGCACACTCAACTCCACAAAATGCAGAGTCTTTGCTAAAATCTAGGCCAAGTTGGGTTGTGCCCAACAATCATAACACCTATGTGGTGGTTCAATGCTTCACTCCTAACCTATGAGCTCTAGAAGCTTCACTTTATAAGTAAGACCATGGTTTCAGTTCTTGAACCACAGTCAAGACCTTAATATTGTCAATGCATGCATCTACCACATCCATGTCCAATTTCAATGCATATGATAAAAAAATGTAATAATTTCAATGTTGTCCCCATTCAAAGGTCAGTATGTGTGGGGTTAATTAATAAGAGCATATAAATTTCTTCCATTAATGAGATTCTCTTGGTTTCAATAATAATATAATATTCTTTAATAAACAAAGCCAACCATGTGAAGGTGGAATCTCATATGGCCCCTTCCCCCACGCACATCACTCTCAATATTATCAACACCCAATTTATCTACTATAAACTATTTGAAAGAAACATAGTAAGAATCAATCATATATAAATTAATAAGAAAAAAATATTCAACTTAAATAAAAGAGAACAAATCTACAACTGAAAACATATAAACAAATACCTCATACATTACAACATTTCTATATCATTAATCTTCTTCTTCATTTATCAAATCAACATTTATTTCAATTGGTTCAAAAATGGCATTGAAATGATCAACAATTTCAACATCATAATCAATGAAATCATTTCCAATAATCATATCATCATGATGAAAATCATCTCCTACATTTGGTTCAACTTCTTCAAGTTCTTAATCTCACAGTACATCGCCAATACAATCTTCATCAAGAAAATTTTCTCGAACACCCCCTTGAAATACTTCGACATCTTTGTGATTCGCCACATGATCATCAGCTAACTGCTCCTCTACACCATCATCCTCTTCAACATAATCATCTTCTTGTGCTACATTATACTCTATCAACCTTCCTCTTGGATCATATGTAATAACTAGGAAAGTATTTGAAAAAACACACTTGCATTCACATTAATAATATATTTATAAAATAAATTAATAAAATATTCCAGGCCGATGAAAATTCATTCTTACCTTTCAAACAATTTGTTAAATCGGTTTCTCTCTTTGTAATAATAGCATCTTGGGCATGACAATCTTATTTAACCAATGTAGGAACCCCTTGCCATGATAGTGCATGGGATTGTTCACATATTTCATTTCATGGCTTCATCCAATCAAGATTGTTTACAATGTATAAATGTAGTGCTTCCCTTTAGATTTTTTTGATGGAGTTCACATCCCAAATGCAATCCACACATATATTTTCTGGTAATATAGGAAGATACTAAGTAATGTACACCGTGGATTGATATGCCATATATCCCTCCACCATAGAACCCTTGGGACATTCTCTTTGTCTAACGAAAACCTTCAATGATTTTAAGTGCCTCTCCACCATCCACATGTACCTTATGTGTATTGGTCCACACAATTCAATCTCGTCAACTTGGTTTATGTAGTGTTCTTGTGCATTGAAAAATGCTGGATACTTTTATATTTCACACATTAGCTGAGGAATTTCTCTCTTCCAATGCTTATATCATCTTTATGTATTTCTTTCATTAACATTCATCTACAGATGATGCAAGCAAATAAGTACACGTTTCAACAAAACATAATATATTACATTACAAGTAAAACATGTTATTAAGTTGATGAACAGTTAATTGAAAAATCACTCGGCATATAAATCACTACTTACCACATTTATTTTCCAAGATCATATATAACTTGTTTGACCTGCCATGTTCTCAAAGTCGTCTGGGACAAATAGAGATAGAACATATTGTAACAATAAAAATTAATCATTATTTTTTTAATCCGAAGTAGACAAAAAAACCATAAATATGTATATATACCAATATAGAAATATATATATACCAGAATAATTACCTTAATGAATGCAGGCCAATCATGTGTTTTTACCCCACCAAATTCACCTTTCTTTGTTAATATATTTTTTATGTTTGAAGAAATTCCTGTGGGAAATTTAATTCTTCAAATGACCTCTTTTATATCATCACTTTTCTTCTCTATTAATAACCATGGAAGGTTGTTCTCCATCGCTATTTGATCGTATCCCACTATTCATTGCACGATTGGCTTCCACAATGTCATTACAAAGTTTCTATATATTTTTTATCCCTCCTACCATCTGTGATCAGCCATAAATTTTTTGCCACATTCTTCCCGATATGCATTGTATCAAAAAAATCAGCTATTATTAGGTTCTCATAGTAGGGAAAACTCATGAATTGAGCAAGATAACTTTTCATTCCTTGTGGAAGCACATGTCCTTCATGTCGACAATTTTTGTTATATTCCAACTTCCATAAATGATGTGTCCTTCTTTGTGGTTTTAATCCAGTCTCTTCTTTCCCATTGAAAATATATTTTTCACTAGCATGATACCTATGGTTCTTAGAGAGGAAGTTCCCATACTCATCAAACATATCCTTTCCTAAACTTATTGAATGACAATATTTCATCTTAGGACCACAAATTGGACATGCAAATTTACCCTTAGTTTGAAGGCTTGCAAGAGATGGATTAATGGCAATTATAAACAAAGGGATTATTTAAAATACATGCATGATATGATCTAAATGAAATAAGTATATATTATTAAAGTGCAATGGAACGTTACATACCACAAAAATGTGTTAGTCCCAGGGTATCATGAATTGTCCATATGTCAAGTATGTTGTTGTAGTTAAATCTTGCACCTGCTGCACAAGTGCAGTCGGAGACAAAGAAAGCTCCCTAGAGACAACCTCTGGGTTGATTGTAGACCAGTGCCTAGGACATCTTAAATAGAGGAGTTCTTGTAAGGTTATATGTGAGGGGGTTACAGCACTCCAACTGTCACATAAAACAAAAAGGAAATAGGAGGGGCTTGGTTCAAAAGTGGTGCAACAAAGCAACAACTTTTCACGATTCACGGACCTATGGGTTATGGACCCACGAAATATGTTGATCTCATCTCTGCAACAATTATACTCAATAATCCCTCAAGATTATATCACCTCCTCGCAAGGATCTGATTTCTACTCATCATTCAAACTCGCAACACATACTTGTATCCTCTCACACACATGTTAATGTATTCACATGAACTGGGCATCGTTCATCATACAACCAATGTTGAAAAACTATTCCTATGATCCACGTTTGATTGCTTAATCTCGTACTATTTCAATGCTAGAACAAACACAACATCATAATGTGATTATTAATTAATACAAAAATTCACACTATATTACAAATTTTTCTCATAGTTATGGTGCCATGGCTGGCCCAATTCTCACACAAATGGCCATTTATCAATAGTCATCTCAATTCACACACTGAGAACACCCTTGGCATCTCTACGGGCCTGAATCTCATTTGAATGGGCCCCCCTTCGACAATGTTGCATATTATAATTTAAATGAAAATTACAATAACGTGTATCATGACAGATCCACAATTTTCTCAACCTAATGCCTTAAATAACCTTGCGGGCCAACAACCAATCACTAAGATTTGTAACAATTTTCCTATTTGTGCCAATAAATAACAAATTACAAACAAACTTAATCAGATTGGATGTAATCTCGTCCTCACGCGATGCTTTCTCCTTTGGAAGGTTCCAAAATTCGATTTTCACTTTGAGCCATCGATGCTCCTGCATCAGACTCCTGAGGCACAAAAAGTTTTATGACCTCCTGGTCATATGTCTCCTTCATCCCTTAACAATTCTACCCACGTCCTCTATGGAATTTCCTTTATGATATTTTTGTGATCTGCAACAAAACCTCTGTGGTAACAAGTCCTCCCTGGTACCCGATACCTCACTAAGCTTCTCTCCTCTTAGCTCAGTCTTTCAGCATCTCTCTGGTTCTCTCTACTTTGGAACCTTTTGAGCACTCCTTGCTCTAGGTTGTTGTAATCTTCTCACCTTCTTCTGCCACTACCTATACGACAATATAAATACCACAAACTTTCCAATCTACAACATAACTGTACCTCCTTCTTGTGCACGCAGAATCTTCTTCTGCTCTGATACCACTTTGGTGCAGGAAAGCTGCAACTTTTCACAATTCGTGGACCTGTGGGTTATGGACCCACGAAATACATTGATCTTGTCTCTGCAACAATTATACTCAATAATCCTTCAAGATCATATCACCTCCTTGCAAGGATCTGATTTCTACTCGTCATTCAAACTCGCAACACATACTTGTATCCTCTCACACACATATTAATGTATTCACATGAACTGGGCATCATTCATCATAAAACCAATGTTGAAAAACTATTCCTACAATCCACGTTTGATTGCTCAATCTTGTACAATTTCAATGCTGGAACAAACATAACTTCATACTCAATTATTAATTAATACAAAAATCCACACCCTTTATTATAAATTTCGCTCATAGTTATGGTTCCATGGCTGGCCCAATTCTTACACAAATGGCCACTTATCAATATTCATATCAATTCACACACCAAGAACACCCTTGGCATCTCTACGGGCTTGAATCTCATTTGAATGGCCCCCCCTTCAAGAATGTTTCATACTATAATTTAAATAAAAATTACAATAACGTGTATCATGACAGATCCACGATTTTCTCAACCTAATGCCTTAAATAACCTTGTGGGCCAGCAACCAATCACTAAGATTTGTAACGATTTTCCTATTTGTGCCAATAAATAACAAATTAAAAACAAACTTAATCAAATTGGAGGCAATTTCATCCTCACGCAATGCTTTCTCCTTTGGAAGGTTCCAAAATTTGATTTTCACTTTGAGCTATCAATGCTCCTACATCAATAAGCCTTCAATGGGGTAGATTTAGGCCAACTCATGGATCCAAATGCTGGGGGAATATTTGGGCAATCTCAAAAAGAAATTAATTCTCCTTCTAGTGGCTGACACACAACAATGATACAACTTAGAACTGAAGTTGTATTGATGGTGGAGAGGAGGAAAGGAAGGAGGTAAATAGATGCATAGGGCTACAACAAACATAATCCTAGGCAACAATGTTCTGGAAAAAAGTGGAATTCAATGGATAGGGTTGTAAGCAACACATAATCCTGAACCATGGCTTTCCGATGAAATGATAGAAATAGAGAAGTGCAAAAGAAGGTTTCAGGCTAAACATGACATGGGTATCATTCTCTACTAATAGCTAAAGTAAATTTGAGCTAAGATAAATCCACAAAGCTGCAAGAAACCAACAGTCTCATTATACTATTTCAGGAATGGAAAACACAAATAAAGTGAGACTTACCAAGAGGAAACACGCTTTGCATTAATCATGCTTGGAATCAACAGGGAAACTTCATTTATCTCAAAGCGTCCAATAATCATTCCACACATTCAATGTGATATCAGTGAAGTCCCATGAAAGACAAATTGAACCAAAATGGCAACTCAGAATTCAGAACCCTCGGGTGAGAAATTCTGGAACCCTTGTTATAGATTTCATCCCCCTATTTATAAGAAGAGGGGGAGAGCTTTGAGTTACAATCAAAATATTTGAGCTCGAGCCCCCATCTATCATGCTAAACTAGATGTCCCAGCTCTGTAAGGTTCTGCTACCACCTACTTAAAGATTACAACAGGGATTGAATCCCTTCTTGGAAAAATACAGAAATAAATTCACAGAGAAAGAAGATTGAGAGAGGAAGGAGGAGGTGTCCCCTTGATTTTTCAGTTTTGGTCTTGGATTGAACCACGTCCATGTTTTCATCATGCTTCTCTTTGATGTTGAGGTGGTTCACTATTGCTCGGTCATTTTCTGTCAATTCAGCCTTAACTGACTGAGTGACCTGTTCAGTTTAGTATGAAGCAGAGTGGGAGAGTCGTGTGCTCGAGTGGTTGTTTTCTGTGTAACGGAGTGGAGCACCATGGCATGCCATTAAGACTTACTGAATTCCCCCATACTGATCTACAACAACACCATGCTCCATTAAAGTCCTTAGCTGTTGGCCCATCCGCCCATTTAAATCTCTGTGACAATGCTCTCTACACAACATGGCCATGGGCCTTTAAAATTCAAAACAAATGAACAAGTGGGTGTTTTTTATTTCCCCTCTAGCCCCTATGCTTTCAGTTTATTCATTCATGTGAACGAGGGCCTAAACCAAGCGCTTAGCCCTTCAGGAACTAAGGCTCTCAACTGGGGCAGGGGGGGCGCTTATCCTTTATAACCTAAAATGCCTTTGATTGCCCGTTACACCACACTGGCCGATATCCCTGATGAGAAATCCCTATATAATACAACACATAACCTATCGCATCAGGGGGACCTTTCCTTATTGCAATTGCAGTAGGGGAGGAATTTCGATGGAAGAGAAATCATTTACATTGCGCCATCATCAATCACCAATTACGATGGGTGACGTCATCACTGCCACGTGTCACCTAGTGAGTGGTGACACATGTCACTTGGAAATGGCCCCATAGGACCCCTGAAAATGTTGAAATTGAGTGACATGTGTCATTTGCCATGTCAGCATCCATACTGCCACTTGTCATCTGTACTGCCACGTCATTGTCACGTCAGCTACCATGTCTGCTCCGAGGATGAATGAAGTTACCACGTGGCCCCTTTGAGGAGAGAGAAAAAGTTCTTTCGACCCTATTTTTTCTTGTTTTTCCTTTGTATTTGGTTTTCTCATCCCCCCAGCGATGCACCACTTTATCACAATATCGACAGTTTACAAGTCCTTTTAAGTTGAAACCCCGTCAATCCATTGATCACCGATCATCGATGCCCCCTAGAGGAGAGAGAAATGGGATGCCCAACCCTTGGTTTTTCCACTATTTTCTTTGTTGACTCTTTCTAACCCTTCCCCAGCAATGCAACAATATATCACAAATCGACCCCCGCATGCTTTGGAGTATGCTATGACCGCGGAACTGCTGGATTTGCGGGATGTGGGAGACCTAAGTGATGTGAGATGTGAGATGTGATATTGGCATTCAAGACTGCAATGTGCTGATAACCTTAGTTGTGTGCCCCAAGGGTCCCGTCGATGGCCGATTGTGATCAACGCTCCACCCAAACCCATTGACTATCGATATGTGATATCGACGATCGGCGAATCATTGCTTTTCAATCCGCCAGTGTTCCTTGCCTATTGGCCTCTGCTGGTAGCCAATTTATGATGGTGATTGGACCCCGGACCTCTGATTGTGATTTGCCTCCACACTTAGTCATTTTCTTGGTGTGTTGGGCTTTTCCAAGGTAGACTTCAAAATGCCTTAACTTCTGCTCCAGGAGTCCATTTTCAGACTTCCATATACCGTTGGAAATGTATTTCTAAGAAATACGCAATGGAGATGGTATGATTTGGCTTTGATAGCTTCTTTGGTTTGGAAAATGGATTTAAATTCACTGTTGTTTGGCACTTGATGCAACTGATAACCTGTGAAGCAGTGAGTGACAATATTGGCTCCTACTGCGGATAGTGCCTTGCTGGCAAGGTTTTGAGAACTTTCAGACTAGCATCCTTCACTATTAGGCATCGAGTCAGCAATAAATGAATCTTTGTAATCAACAAAATCTCCATGGGACTTTCCTCCTCAATCTCGAATGCAGAAATAAAAATTCTAACAACTGAAAAGGTAGATGCTCAGCTAGTGAGCTTATTTATGTACAATCCTACTTATACAAAGAACTTAATTCAGCTAAGTGTGTTCAACCCTCCAATGGAGCCAGGCCAGCATTATATTACTGGGCCTTATGCCTTCACATTGCTAAAAAACAAAAATTAAAATGAGCATGCACCATAAAAATTATTCAAACAAGGAACCTTATACATGTTGTTGAAACAACCTCTGTTGTTGGCTTAAGAATAGGCTCATGTACTCAGCTACAGGGTTGTATAATGAACAAGGAAAGTTTGTAGCTACCTCCTTTTCATAAGCAGTCTCCTGACCAATATCTTCTTATCCAAAGAAGCCACAAAGACTACTTCATGACCTCTGTCGAAATGAGGTTCTTTTGTCTCCCGATGTCGACAATGAATTGTAGCGGGGAAGCCTTTACCCACATTTGGGAGTGAAAGAGGCACTCCTCCTCCTCTAGATCTTCAGGTTCCTCCTTCTGGATCTTCATGGTGGCAACGCCAGTGTTGGGCTCCACATCGATAATCTGCTTCCCTTTGTCATTCCCCTTGTCGGGTTCTAACTCAGAGTTAGAACTTGAATCTGATTTTGAAGCCTTTAGCTCAGCCACCAGTGACTGCTGGGCCTGACACTCACTTGTGTTATGAGTGGAGCTCTTATGGAACTCACACCACTTTCTTGTGTCCTTCTTCGGCTTCACAGTATTTTTCTTTGCTTGCGGCTTTGGACCCAGTATGCCCCCAGGTTGGCCTTGATACAAACTAATGGGAAGGATCTGATTCAAAATCTAGATGAGGATGGCCTCCCACTAAGAGTCTAAGGAGGGGATTTTTCACTAGAGGAATCCCCTAATGTTGGACAAAAAGGAGGCCTTATTTGAAAATTGGAGACTCATAGATGACACCCTAGTTGCACTTGGGACCGTAAAGGAGGATTTGAGGAAAATCCATGTAATTTTTTATCATCTAGGAAATTTCACACATTTGGACACCTCAACATACCTTGGCATGGAATTTGGAGCCCTAATTAGGCAAGACATTAGTATTTAGAGAGGCTACGACTCACACATGTGGGAAATTATGGTCTATTTTATCATTATCTAGTGAGTTGGCTTGTAATCCAAGTCTATCTTATTTCAAACTTGGTATTAGGGCCTTTATTAAGCTAAATTATTTGAGTTAAATTTTATATAAGTAGAGGTTACTCTCATTTCATTTATATCATCACTTATGGATCAATTCAACCCTCTTAGCAAAGAAAAATACCGTGAAGCCGAAGAAGGACACAAGAAAGTGGTGTGAGTTCCATAAGAGCTCCACTCACAACACAAGTGAGTGTCGGGCCAAGCAGTCACTGGTGGCTGAGCTAAAGGCTTCAAAATCAGATGCATGTTCTAACTCTGAGTTAGAACCCGACAAGGGGAATGACAAAGGGAAGCAGATTATCGATGTGGAGCCCAACACTAGTGTTGCCACCATGAAGATCAAGAAGGAGGAACCTAGAGATCTAGAGGAGGAGGAGTGCCTCTTCCACTCCCAAATGTGGGTAAAGGCTTCCCCGCTACAATTCATTGTCGACATCGGGAGCCAAAAGAACCTCATTTCGACAGAGGTCGTGAAGTGGTTGGGCTTACCGACCACAACACACCCACAATCATACACCATTGGGTAGCTTTAGCAAGGACAGGATCTTTGCGTGATCCAGTAGTGTTGCCTTCCATACAGCATCAAGCCCTTCACGAATGAGGTATTATGTGACATTGCTCCCCTTGATGTTTGTGACGTATTATTAGGCCAACCATACTTATGGAAGTGACATGTTGTGTATGATTCAAGGCCTTGTGCTGTTATTGTTACTTTGGGAAATAAGTTGTAAAAGATATTGTAGCACCGCCTACCGTCATCTCTTTGGTTACTGCAAAACAATGTGGTAATTCCATTTCCAAAACTGGGAAATTTGTTTTCCTAATGATATGCCCTCAGGGAAAGAAGAAGATGTTGGCCACGACCTCGAGATAAGGCCCCTCTGCACGACAACAATAGTTGAACAAGGTCGTGGAGGAGTACGAGGACATCTTCACCTCCCCCTTAGGGGTGCCTCTACACTATCAAGTCAAGCACTCTATCGATCTGAGCCCAAGTGCGTCAATGCCCAATGGACCAATCTATTGGCGCTCCATTCTAGAGAATGACAAAATCAAGAGGTAGATTCAAGAGCTGCTGCAAAAAGGTCACATCCAGCCGAGTTCATCGCCTTGTGGGAGCCCGATCGTGTTGGTATCGAAGAAGGATGGGACTTGGATACTTTGTATTGACTATCGGGCGTTGAACAAGATTACTTTCCGGAATAGGTACCTGATCCCACGGATTGATGACCTTCTGGACCAACTCAAGGGGGGGAAATATTTCAGCAAGATCGACTTGAAGTCGAGATATCACCAGGTACCATTCGAACCCTCTAATGTGTGGAAGAATGCCTTCAAATCTAAGGAGGGCCTTTTCGAATGGTTGGTTATGCCTTTCAGGTTGATGAATGCTCATGCAACCTTCATGAGGCTGATGGATGACATCTTGCAGCCATTCACCAACTTATTTGTAGTGGTATACTTGGATGAGATCCTGATCTTCAGCCAGAGTTGGGAAGAGCACCTCCACCACAACTGACAAGTTCTCAAATTAGGATGACGGTAGATGATTGAAAGACATTGTTTTCTTGAAGAAATTGTTCATTCTACATTGTCCTACCACCATAGATCAAATTTTGTTGATTCATGGGAATGTCGAGCTTATCCCAGATATTTAGCTTCACGTGGGTCACTTTAGGGAAAGCATGGATCTAGATCAATGATGTTTTCCTGTTTGAAGGCTTGAAAAAAAATTGAATAGGGTTTTACGGTTCCAAATTCGATGGTTGAAGATATACAAGTTCTGAATATGGATATGGATCTACTTTCTGATGCGTGTGAGGATTCATCGAGACCCAAATATTTCCAAGAGCCTATCGAGAAAACCCCGAGTCGATTGCACTTATTGCTTTTGTGTGCAAGGTTGAAGGTTCTGTTGAGGACTGTGATTCTGTTGTTGATGCCAGATCTGGCATATCACTATCGCCCTTGGATCCAGTGAGTTATTCATCCTTGAATCGAGCCTTATTCAAAGCAGATCTATCCTCCACCATCATGAAAATCTTTCATGTGATTGGACCGGAGGTTGACTCACCTCTACGACAGAGCGATGCAGAGGGCACCATCAAATCCCATTGAAAGTGGAGTCAATCTGCTGCATGGATGGGCCGAAGAGTTTCCTGGGTCCCGTCAATGGATCTAATGGTCGAATCCACTTCTACGAGCAGCGGTCGGTATGCCTGTTGCTTGACATAAAATCCTGCAAAGGTAAATTGATCCAGAGGCCATTGCGTGTCTGATTTCCAAAATCCTAGATCTACCCCGTTGAATACTTCAGATGCAGATCAAAGCTTTGTTATGAGGCCCTGTGGCAGATTGTTAAAGAATGCTCTGAGCCCAGTGATTGATATTGCGGCAATGGAAAGGACCGACATGTCCAGGAGAAAAAAGTCGGTGCTTCTGCTAGTCCAACTCAGACTATGGTTGTCTACGAGAGTGCCTAGAGAGGCCATTGCGAGTTCAACCCTCCACGTACCATTCTACTTCAAAGAGCAGCGAAACCCTATCTTCGCACTCCACCAGAGAATTCTCCAACCATTATTATTATTATTGATGATAAATTTATTTAAATAATAATAATTATTATTATTATGATAAAAAGAATTAATACATAAGTTAAAATATATATATATATAATATTATATATATATATATATATATATATATATACACATTTTAAAAAAACATTTAACAAGATTTTAACCATGGAGATTCACCCCACTTTATCATGGAGATTCTTAATTTGTAAATAGGTTTTCTTACAATACCATGGACCAATAGCAATGATTATCAATATCACATGCTCACAAAACCATATTTTCATATGACACTTGTTCATATGATTTTTTTTAACCAATGAATTTAATTGAAAGGGTGAAAAAGACATAACTATGAAAATAAATCTTACCTTTTGGTTTGTGTATGCTGCCAAGAATATTCTATGAAAGTTAAATCCTTACCATCCACCTAATAATTATTGATAATTAAATTAAATTATGTATGCCCTATTCCAAAATAGGTATGTCTATTGATATAAATACCGTGATGACTTTTGCCCATAATATTTTTAACTTGTATTATAAACAATATTATTAGTAAAATAAATCATGACCATAATATATGTGCCCTTGCATTAGAAAAAATATTACCAGTGAACTAGTATATCTAGTTTACATGTTATTGGATATACCCAGTGTTATAGTGACAATTGTTAGGTTTAATCTTGAGCCTAGCCTTAACTAATCACTGATTCACCATAATAAAATAAATAATGAATGATAATAATTTATTTTTAAATAATAATTATTTTATAGAACACGTAAATATTTCTACCAATAACTAAGCTAAATAAGCCTAAAATAATCACTGATTCACCATAATAAAATAAATAATAAATGATAATAATTTATTTTTAAATAATAATTATTTTATAGAACAGTTAGATATTTCTACCAATAACTAAGCTAAATATTTGGCTCCATGGTAAGGATTAGAACTAGGTACCAAAAGAAGAATTTGTTCGTTGATGGTCTTTGAGTACTCAATGATCATCATGAAACAAGTGGAGGAACTCAAAGAAAAATGTAGCCCCTAGGCAATAATTTTTAAACCTTTTCCATGGCAAGGTACATAAATCTTTAAGCAATTCATAATGAGCATACTAGCATTAATGGCAACAGGAGATCTCGCTGGATTGTCGATTGGCATTATAAAATCCTATTTTATTCTCGTTTATCTATGTCATTGAACCATCTTATTAATGAGTAATCAGAGCAGCCACTCACAATTAAAAACAATGGTGGATGGAGTACCTTCGATATGATAACATTTGTCCAGGATTATTAGACAACATCACCAAGCCCGACAACTGGAGGCCAATCAATTCCTCTTGAGACTATGAATGGAGATTGCTAGGTGCTAAGCCAAATACTTTAAACGGGCTTGCATGCTTGCACTCTGTCGAATTAATGGAGAAAATTCTAATTGATATCAAGGAATTATTCGAGGAGGAAGTTAATATAAATTACAGGCATAAGTTTTACTAAACAGCAAAATTGATTTATGTTAAGGTTATCACCTTGAAACCAGATTAAACTTTCAATACAAATCACTACAACTTTCATTCATATATATAATTATCACTCCCCATTTCATATATATATAATTATAATTTAAAAAAAAAATGACCTGCACCTTAAAACTTACTTGCGATGGATAAGATATTTAATGTGCGAAAATGTTAATAAATAATTAAAAATAAAAATAAAAAAGCATAAATTCATATTTAGTTTAAATTTTCTTAAGTAATGTAAGGGTTGAGAGGGTTTCATCAACTTTAATAGTGGCTAAACAATTTAAGATGAAGAGAGATCCATGTTAGTGATTAAGATTTTTTTTGTTTTTATTTTTTAAGATTTTAAATTTAGCTCACGAGGTGTAGAATAGAGGGTGATGAGGTGTATTTTTAAGGCACTCAGCGATGTGAAGATCATCGATTCGAAACTCCATGGGAAAAAATTCAACCATATTAAGGGTTGAGGTTGGGTGCGATACCAAGGGGATTTTGACGACTTAGATACCCCTTAGTCATGGTTTCTCAAGCCAAAGGTTAAACATGCATTCATCTCATGACTCACGCAACTTATAAAAAAAAACAAGATTCTAAAAATAAGAATACAAAATTCACTTTTTACTTGTTGAATAAAAGAAAATTAAATATTAATAAATATTAAAATTAATTTTAATATTGATAAAATCAATTAATAATGTATTTGTATAATAACTTTGTGTATTTTTTAAGATATTAATTTTAGATGGAATAATGAACTATCCATGGTGGGATGCATCCCTTAGGATAGCTTAATTCCTTCAAAATTGGTTTTTATCCTCAACCCTTTCCCATGAGGCTTGAACTTGAGACTTGGTGGGTACTAAACCTTACTCAAACCCACTCATATACACCCCATGGGTGGGTTAGGCTCTTCTTTATTAACACATTATTTGAACTTCGATTTTATATGTGTCAACTTTGTCCGACCTATATTTTATATATTTTTTAAAATGTATTCCTAAATCATGTAATGAAAAAAAAAATATTAAAGAATTACCTTTATACCTTAATCTAATTTGGCCTCCTCAACTAGTTTATTGGAATCAAAAGCATCAATACTAAATCTAGACATTTTTCCACATAATGACTCAAATAAAATTGATTATTAATAAATAGAGATTAAATATAATATTGAATAAAACTAACTAATCAATAGCAATTTACAGGAAGTAGGTGTGGGTGGGGAGTCTTTCGTACTGAAGGAACTCTAGAAGGCAAGTTCTCATGAAAGCTAGGGTTATGACCAACAATATGGGTGAAGTCTATTCTCTATATCAAGGTGTTCTCATTTCTCATTCTTACCATCCTTGTCATCTCATTGTTTTGGAGATTCCCTAATCCTCATTCCACACATGCAAAAAAAGACTCATTCCAAGGACTTCCATCTGAAAGCTATCCTCTCCAAAATTAGACCTATATCATCCTCAATGGGGTACCATATTTATTATTTCCACATCCAAAGAACCAATAATTGTTTGGTGGATTCCCAAGTGAACGAGGGTATTCATTTAGGTGTAAAAGTGATTTATAGTTTCAATGGTCAACGTTGATTCATACTAATTCCTTGATCATGCACTACACAAGTGTCACTCATCACGCATCTAACAAAAGGTGATGGAAGGATTTGAATCTAGACTGGAGGAACATCCCACCATCCCACTACTCTCCTCTATCACATGCATTGCAAGTGGGATATCATCAATTTATATCCCCTGGTCGTGTTTTATAGTCATGCACGTTGACAGGTCTATGTTTAGTGTTCCCTTCAACCCAAACATGTATGCTTAATTGCCCAAAAAGATAAATTTTTAGGCATTTTTAAGGTCACTCTTTCTAGTCTCAATTAGTTTTAATGAGCTTTGCCATACTTTCATCCAGTTGCATTTCCACAGTGATTCCATCTAAGAAATTTTCTATGAATTAGCAACTCTCACTCCAACAACTTGCAACTTTGGAAGAGGATGAGGGCACAAATAAGCTTACTGGGGAAGTGTGGCTTGTAATGCACTCGCACTTGAAACATCATGTTAATCTCTTGGATAGTGGTGCTCAAATTGGTGAATAACAAGTGTACTTCCCTATTTGGCACAATGGTTGAAGACCCTTCCTCGATGTGTACACACTTCCCTAGTAGCCCCCCTCTCTCTAGTCCTCTAGTTGCTCCCTGGCCATTGCATTTTCTTAAGGATGGTCCCATGTATGCACTGAATCAACCAGCATTCTTGAACTAGAAGTAATTTTAATATGTTCTACTTATTTTTGGAAACTAAATTACAAATGCTTCTTTCTCTAAATTTTCTATTTGTTATGTTTCATAATCCTTAGACTGGCCAATGCTCTATAATTTTGTCTCCCTACTCTCCGTGTATTATTGTATTAGTTGAGAAAGCATAATTGTTCATTTGGACTTGTGAACCTCTTCAATGTAATCCCTATGCGCCTCAACCATAGTTCTTATACATAAATAAAAATTCTCAATTCGTGTTTAAAAAAAAAAAAGACAATTTACTTATATTTCCAAAATGGTGCAACATGCTCCCCGGTTAGGGTGTGATCTGACCCTAGTGGGCTTGTACGGGCCCAGGGAATAATGAGGCTCATTAAGGGCGTCACAGCCACCCTCTGCATGCAACCAACACCTGGAGCGGTGGCGGAAAGCATGTGAGGGTTAATGCATGGGGGAAGCAGTGCATTAAGGATAGTTAGAGAGAGTAAAACCTTGTTTGGATTGTTGAGGAGAGAAGTGTGGGTGCTTTCAATCCTGTGGAACGGGTGTGTGAGGGGAATTCAACACAGACGGAGGAAGTCGACGTCCTAAGAATTTGGTAGCGAATCCAAGTATGTTATTAGTGTTCAAACTGCTATTTTAGTTAGAATGGAGAAGTGTATTCAGCCTTGAGTCGAAGAATTGAATGTGTATGGGCTTTGGGGTGATGGGTTCTAGAAGGGCGAGAGGCATCGCCTCGTTGGGCTCCAGGTCAGGTCAGTTTCCATAGTTTTGCTAGTCCCTATGTCTGTGGAATTATGGATTTGTTTGTCACTCATGGGTGCATGCATGGTAAAGATGTTCAAGCATAGGGAAGGTGGAAATTCTCCACCCATGGGGCTGGAAGAGTGGACAGGGGGTTGGGTCTACAGAGAATGGGGGGCTGATTCAAATTTTTGTGGTGTAGGGAGATCCAAGGGCTCAAGAAATCCCAAATATACCATATGGTGGTAGAGGGGTGAAGGTAGAGAAACCCGGTTGGTTAAATTATGGGTCAGTCTGGTCCTATGGTCTCGAATTTCCTGGGTTGGGAACCTCTGTTTGGATGGAATTCATCTTCGGTATCGATGGTGGGTTTCAATTGATGCCAAGTAATTGATGTCGGCTATGAACAACGTGGTCTTGATTCCCACTATCTAGGCATTCTATATAGGGTTGCTAAGCAAGGGGTTCGATGGGTTATGGGCTCAGTCACACGGCTAGTTTGAAACCCATTTCAACTCCCGTAATAATGTCTAATTGATGAAACCAATTATTGTTGGAAATTGTTATTATATTATTGATGGCATAGTAATAGTTGGTATGGCTAGTTTGTTTAATCTCTGCACTGGGCAGAGGAAGGCATGCAATAACGGTGGCATTAGAATCCTGTGTTGGCATACAATTACTTGCAAACAGTGGAGTGGGTTCCTTACTCGGCTGGTGTCTTTTGATTTGAAGCAGGTTTGCATTGGGTGCGCGATCGCTGGCAGCGTTGAGCACCCATGTTGTAGCCCTAGGCAGGTGGAAAGTTGAGAGTGTGGGAAAAAGAAGAGAATTTGATAGGCAGCGACAGCAAAATGTCTCGAGCGAAGGGAACAAAGAACAATGGAGGTGGAAACTAAGGACGGGGGAGGCAGAGAAAGGCAGCCCTGTCACTGGGAAGCCAACCCAGTTCCTTCAATGGGGCGGTTGGGACAGGACGAGGGTGTAAGCAAGCCTCGTGTATCATTGATGAAGCAGCCCAAGCTTACTATGCCAGCGGCTAGAACCCGGTTAGGCAACTAATCGCAGAGTGGGAAGAAGAAATCTGGCAGGCAGTGGAAGACTTTGATTTGGACATGGATGAGTGGCAAGTAGTGGCCCCAGATCCAGACCATACTTGTGGAAGAGTAACACAATACAAGCAGATTGTGCACCTACTCTAGATGATGAAGAGCATTCTGGTGAAATCTCTAGAAGAGTTTCCTCCTAACATGCATGCAGCCCCTCGGTGGAAATTAGTGAATTCAAATTTCACCAAAGAACTACAAAAAATTCAACTCTAACTACAGCAATAGAGTGGTCAGTTGAGCCGAATCGAGTAACACATCCCTTGCATACCTCACTCAGAGCTTCATGGTTCTACTATGAAGGACCTCACTCCCGTGGATTCTGTTGATGATAAACAGTGACAGTGGACCCATGGTTTTCAAATGCTTTGGTCGTATAGTTTCAGACTTATTATCAGTTATGTTTATAGTTATTTAGAGAATGGGAAGTATAAAAACTCTCAAGTATATATAGCATCATTGGACAGACTTGTGTTTTTTTGCTTATGGATGGCATATTTTGTAGTTAGGTGGTCAACAGACCTAGTTTCCCATAGGGCAAGTTGAGGCCAAGTAACTCTTGGACATATGGATGTAACCTGCTTTATTTCCAAAAATTAATAGAAAGCTACCACCAAGCTTACAAAAAAAAATGGTACAACATACAAAACAACTCTAAAATTTATCTTCACTACAAAATTCACACACAAATTAGAAAGTGATCCATTTACACAATTCCTTAAAATACTTGTATCTGTATTAAATTTGAATTATTTTTCACACTAAAAATCAAATGAAATTGACCATAATTATATGTACAAAAATTAAATATAACCAATTATTCAAAAAAACGCATATACTTTCCTAATAAACCCAACATACAGAAACAGAAACAACTTTAAAATATGTTAATTAAAAAAATACATAATAATTAGTAACCACCAAAATAAAATATGTTAATTAAAAAAAATACATGATAACTAGTAACCACTACAAATTATCAATTATCAAGTAATTAGTTAGTGCAGTTAGTTGGGACTCGTATTCATTAACACCAGCTTGAGTACAATTCGACATGTCTCAACCCTATTATCATAGTCTCGTACAATGTATTTGCATGGTCTATCATGCGAAACAACTCTAATATATTTCCACCAAAAGATTAACCAAAAGTGATTGATGGTGGAGTTTTTGGAACACTATCATGTAAAACAAGTTTAAGTATATGTTTAATAAGAAATTAGCCATCAAGAATTATTAAGTAATTAGTTGAGTTGGTTGGACTCTCCATCAATGACACATGGTCAAATTTTATCAATTACAATTTAATTTTATAATAAACTAAATAAAAAATAAATTTTATCAATTACAATTTAATTTTATAATAAACTAAATAAAAAAATTCATTAATAAAATAGTGAAGTTATATTTTATGATAAATAAAATAAACTTTTTTTTGTTGAATAAATATAATTGCTCAATAACCATTATATATATTCCCAACTCTAAAATATATTTATACTAAAAGATTAACCATAACGACTTGAAAGGGGTGTTGTATAAATGTCACAAGAAATTTGTTACCAATGATATGGTTGCGAGGTTTAAGAGATACATCATAGTGATTCATGGTAGGAGAATTAGTTGGGTGGAGTGAGGACGAGGCTACAATGAGGAGATTCATGGCATGAATATTGCATCATATGGGCAATATATTTTGTGATTGCTTCAAATTCATGGTATTATCAGTGATCATGATTTTTAGTGTCAACATTAATATTAAATATGTTAAATATATTAGCATCAAAATTCTTTTTCCATATGCTAACTTGTTCTGTAACGATAATGGTTTGTGTTGGTTTTCATATTGATGTTTGTTGTGGTATGTATTTGTGTTTCAAACTAGTTTTTTTGTTAGGTTTGTATTCGGGTTGGGAGAGTCTCTATCCCAGTGGGCAAGGCCTCTATTGCTTGGGGATTCAAAAGAAAGAAGACACAAGTCTATTAAGGTAAGTTTTTCTTTGAGTTTGTAGCTATATTGGTGGTTCAAGGTTTATCTAGTCTTTGTTGGATCTTAGTCTTCGAGAATGTAGGGAAAGTCTCAATCTCCTACTATGTCCTTTCCTTGGCCCCTATTTCACTCCCCACCCTTGAGGTAAGTTGAGTTGAACCACCAAATCGTTTTGACTCATTTCCATCTACCATCAACCCTTTTCTTGTCATGGTCAACTTGCTTGTCAATGACAGCCCAAAGTCCAACAAATAAAAGTTAATTAGGAGAAAGGAAAATCCCTCATAAACCTCCAACCTTAAGACTAGATTCCCAAATATGACACATGCAAAGAAAGATGTCTATCATGCAAAATAATTATTCTAGGAGAAGCTCACCTCAATAATCAAGGAGGAGATTGAAACAATGGAGAACGTGGTCCATAAAAAGAGAAGATGAATCCGAGGAACAAATTGAATAGGACCATCATGGTTGGATTTCTAATCCCAACTTCTAAAAACCTAGAGATACCAAAGTGTTTAGAACAACTAAATTGTATTTGATAACCAAGGCCCCCATGTCTCAAGTTGTAGAAGAGAAAGAAACCCAACAACAACAAATTGTGGCCAAGTAGATGCTATTGGAAGCTAATTTTGAAGCAATGTGTAGGGTGGTCTTTGTAGTAACTATTAAAGTCTTGAAATGGTAACCCGACAACGAGGATCACACGGAAAAGCTAGAAAAGACCCCTAGCTCATAAGGAACCTCATCCAATCCTATCATAATGGAAGAAAACACAATGCTAGAGTGAGCAAGATTGTTAAGGAACCTTAGTCTCCCAAACCACCAAGCCCTTCATCCTCAACTTGATTCGAATTTTGTTGTTTATGGCCTACAATATGTATAGATTCCTTTGATGTCTACTGTCATTAGGCAACTAGCTTTCAAGTCCCCATGGTTTTGTTATACCTTACATGAGGTTCAAAACCTTTGTATATCAATAAACTACAATTCTAATAGTATAGAAAAACTAGGGATGTTATTTTGGAGTTCTATTTGGCATAGTTTCCATATTCGTGAGTCACAAAAGGCACTGCCTATAATATTTTTTACCATATTAATATAGAAATAAATCCATCATAAAAGAAAGCACACACACACACACAAAATTATGAGTTTATTTGTGGATTTGTTTGGTACTTTTATACAATCTCATGCAATGTGCAAAGCAAATCTAAACATATGACCACCAAGAGATTAATCACTAGAAACTATGGAGTGACTAATCGGTAGAGTTGGTTGGGACTCTTATTCATTAGTACATTCTATGAAGTACTATTCTACATAGGTCGACAATGTTATTTAAAACTATATAGAGAGGGTGTATGTATTTCTAAATCATATAAAAATAAATGATAATAACTTCACCTCTAGTATATAGATTAAATTAATCCCCTCTATTATTTTATATATCGGAACACAATGCTAATTTTTTTTTTGAGTTGAGAGGCTCATTCTACAACTCAATATGAGGGAGATGTGTAATTCTATCAGTGCTCAACCTCAAGTTGACACATGTCCTTTTTAAAATAAAAGTAAAATATTCTTTAAATAAGAAAAGAGCTCTATAATAAATAAATAAAAACCAAAGATGATTATACATGTTTGGTTAGTTTTAATTAAAAGTGTTATAAACAATGAATAATTCCACTACTACTACTCATATTAAGGAGAAGTGGTAAAAATATTTCACTCTCACTCTTAACCATAAATAAAATGTATTTTCACTTTTTTAATATGGGAAAGTTGTATAGTTTTTATACTTTTCAAAAATATTTCAATACATCACTAATATATATATATATATATATATAATATATATATATATATTATATATATTATATTATAATATATATGCATGTGACTACCTATTTAATATCAACTTCATACATATGTATATAACAAAAAAGAAAAAAGAAAAAAAAAAAAGTAGTATTGACCATAATAAAAAATTTAAATACTTAAAGAGAATAAGTAATTAAATATAATAAAAAGTTGAAATTTAAAATAAAAATCAATTGCTTCAAAATAAAATAATAAGAAGGAGATAAACCAATTGGAGGAATGAGGAATCACTATGGTAGAGTTTCCTCCAGCAAACCTTGAACCAACATCTGATCAATCTCTGAATACAGCAGAGAGGACGTCGTCCTTTCAAGATCTAGTGGCAGGGATGGGCACTCACGTGGGGGGAAGGGGGGAGAGATCCCCTTGTACAAAATTATTATAGTGGGAGAATCCAGTGCACAAGGAGCGACTGCGGAAAATAGCGGCGGGGCTAAAGGAACCCCAGTGCTAGGGGCTCAATGGCAGAACCAATTCAGGGGACAATGTATGCCTGGAGCTGTTAAGAAACCCCAATTTGTAATCCCGAACAACAAATTGGAAACATACCAAAAGTTTATGAAATATCATGCCATGATCTACAAGTTCATTGGGATATGGCCCTGTGAACGGGAATCTAGTGAAATGGATACAATTAAAATGGCAGCCAAAAGGACATATAGATCTGAACATGGGGGCTCGACGGTTATTTACAGTGATCTTCACCAGTCTAGAAGATAAGGAAAGGATATTTGAGAACGACCCATATTTCTACTACAATGTTGAACTCTTCATGCAACATTGGGAGGAATGCTAAATCCAGACTAGGAGAAATTGATGGCCACCCCAGTCTTGGTTAGATTGTTTGGATTCCCGGTGGATTTTGGAATCCAGTGAGATTGGAAGGTATAGGAAATTATATCATGAGCTTTGTGAAAGTGGTAGATTCAACCAAGAGAGGAAGGTATACCTCCTACGCACGAATTTGCGTGTACATGAACATTACTGAACCCCTCCCAAAGTTCATAGAGCTGGAGTATCAAGACGAGTTATGGAAACAACCCTTGGATTATGAACACATTCCCTTTCGATGCAGAAGATGTCATGAGTATGGAAATCTTTATAAGGCATGCCCTCTAAATCAAAGCGATGCGGCGGACTCGCCAGAAGCCAAAGATTCAAAAAAAGGGAAGGAAGACAATGAAGGATTTCAAGAGGTCCAAAACATGAAACGGTGCATGAAAACCTGAGTAACCACAATGCATCAGCCTCCAAATAAAGGATCGAATCAAAGCAACCGCTTTGAAGCCCTGACAAAGGAGGAGGAGAGTATTAATGAATCTAGGGACCCGATCAACCTGGAGAAACCTAAGAATGGTCCAACCAAAGGGTGGACAAATGCCTAAGAGAAAAGCTAAAGAGGAATCCTAGGAGAAAGAGACCCAAGAAATGTAGGTGGAGAAAGAAAACATGGAAATAGATGGCTCGAAATAAAAACTGAGCATAGAGGAACAAGAGATGTGAAGATTGTTAAACGAATGGAAGCACCTTGACGAAAGATTCATCTCCGAAGAGAAAAAGCAATTATATCGTGATATCTTTCAGCAATTCAAATCCAAACAGGGACCTCTAACATCAAATTCGTAGGATCATCTAGGATCCCAGCAAGGACAGGGGGTGGAATCAACTAGTATGGAAAGGAGGTAAGAAATGAGGATGCAAGAACCTACAAGAATCCATACAGATGGTGGTTGATATGTTAGTTAACTCAGGAAAGGTGGTACCACTGTTAGTGGTTTTCCACCATTTTAATAAGCCTTCTCAATGATCATTACATCCTGGAATGTTTGAGGCCTCATTATTCAAGGCAAGCAAAGGTATTTGAAATATCGGATTCGAAAACATCATCTGAGCATAATGATTATTTAAGAAACAAAAATCTCATAAAACAGATTGAAAGAGATTGTAAAGAGCCTGACATTAGGGGAATTCTGAGGTCTAAAATGAGTCTCCTAAGGAAATTATAAAATAATAGTGAAAATGATATTAGATTACATCATCAAATTTCAGAGGGAAAAAGAAAAAACTATTTTTTCAACTCGTATTTTTAACTTATATCCCTATGGGTTTACTCAAATTTCGAGTGGGGACACTCATTGGATGCAAAATTTGATTCCTCATCCAAGGAGTACCCATGTTGCATACTTTCGATGGATCTTGCTACATAAAAAATGAGAAATACATGAAAAACGTGATTACAATCACGTTTTTTCATGTATTTCCCATTTTTCATATAGGAGGGTTCATCGAAGCATGCAACATAGGTAATCCTTGGATGAGGAATTAATTTTTTCATCCAACAAGTACTCCTGCTCGAAATTTGAGTAAAACCTTAGGGAGATAAGTTGAAAATACAAGTTGAAAAAGTAGTTTTATTATTTTATTATTTTTTAATCTTTTTAATTTTTTACCCCAAAAATGGTGAATCATCCCCCATGGTTGACATCATCATCTTGAATCCTATTGGTTCTGATAAAGTTTATTTTTGTCGTACATTTTTCTTAGGAGACCCATTTTAGACCTCAAAAGTTCTCTAAAGAACTTCAATACAAAGTGGTAGCATAGGACTCCAATGGCAATGATGGTGGGCACACTATCCTATGGAACCTGATGGAGGTGATATTTGAAGAGTGGGTCAGCCTTCCCAGGATTCTATTAGGAAAGTTTCACCACATTGGCTCTAGAGACTATGCTCTTTTGATTGGGGTTTATGGGCCTCACATTCCAGGAGAAAGGGGGGTTTTCCCCCCAAAATCTTGGAAAACTAAAAGGGTTATACAAGGAGAAATTATGGATTTTGGGAGGCAGTTTTAATGTTATTGCATTGTTAGAGGAAAAAAATGGAGGGCTTCGGTGGATGGATATAGATATGGAGGCATTCCAAAACAAAATTGCGGGACTACACCTACTGGATATACCTACAATCAATGGAGTTTCCACCTGGAATAACATAAGAGGGGGCGTTCATTAGGTAGCATCACACTTGGATCAATTCCTAGTGTCTGAACAGGTCATAAGTAGAGACATGTTTTTAGAAGCCTCTATCCTACAAGGCATAGGTTCGTATCGTTGGCCAATTAGGATGGAGCTTGATTTAAAAGTAGAATAAAAAAATTGTCCCTTTCACTTTGAAACTTTCTGG
This sequence comes from Pinus taeda, assembly GCA_000404065.3. Taxonomy (NCBI): domain Eukaryota; kingdom Viridiplantae; phylum Streptophyta; class Pinopsida; order Pinales; family Pinaceae; genus Pinus; species Pinus taeda. The sequence continues at coordinate 39,493 of APFE030873505.1, forward strand.
TTACATGATCTATTATTTATGCAAAAAGTAGAAGGCTGGTGGAATGGAAGTACATTCCAGGGTTGAAATCATATGCACATAATGCAACTCAAGCTAAAATACCTCAAGCTCCAAATTAAGAAATGGAACCAGGAAGAGTTTGGGAACATCCAGAAAGAGTAAAAAAATCTCCAAGATCGCATGCAAGAGGTACAACAAAGAATCATTCTAGAAGGAAGATCAAAAAGTTTGGTTGAGACTGAAGGTCGTCTATTGAATCAGTTAGAAGAAAGAAGGAAACAAGAGGAAATTTTATGGAAACAAAAATATCGAATCCAATGGCTTCGCGAGGGAGAACACAACACAAGGTTTTTCCATAAGGTAATGATCCAACATAGACAACATAATCAAATTTTCGCTCTCAAGGATGGGGCGGGGAATCTACCGGTTTAGCATGAAGAGATGGAAGATCTGATGGTTAATCATTTCCAGAACCTTCTCTCGGAACCGACCCAGGATAGATTGAATTCCATTGCGAGAATCACACGAAATATCACTAAGCTAATCTCTGAGAATCAGAACATGACCTGATGCAGGCGGTGACTCTAGAGCAAATAGAGGATGTTTTCAAAGGAATGGATAAGAACAAATCTCTTGGACCAGATGGGTTCATGACGGAGTTTTATCAAGCAGCATGGAACTTTATTGGAAAGGATATACTTGAAGTGGTGGAGGAATCTAGGCAGAATCAGAAGGTATGTTCGAGTCTTAATTCCAGTTTTATTGCTTTAATCTCTAAAATTGCAAAATTAGAGGACCCCCGAGTTTTTAGACCTATTTCTTTATGTAATGTTATCTATAAAATTATTTCTAATGCCTGAAGCCCCTTCTACTGGACTTGATTTCACCGGAGCAATCTGGTCTTGTGGAAGGCCACCAAATCTTGGATGGCATCATTACCTCTCAAGAAATAGTTCATTCCCTAAAGCATCTCAAATATCTTAGTATGATGATAAAATTGGATGTATCCAAATCCTATGCCTGTCTTAGCTGGTCCTACCTAACGAATGTTCTGAATTCATTTCATTTCAATCAGCATTGGGTGAATTGTGTCTTCTCCCTGGTGTCCACACCGGTTTACTCTATCATGCTCAAGGGATCTCCATCCCAAACCTTTAATCCTTCTCAAGGCCTCAGACAAGGGGACCTGGTTTCTTTGTTCCTCTTTCTTGGCAACCGAGGGCTTAGGAAGATTCTTGAAGTTGGTGATTCGTACCTCCAAACTTAAGGGTCTTCAACCTTGGGGCAACGATTTACCCACCACTTACCAACAACTTGTGGATGACATCATGCTATTCTATCAAGTCTCCCTGAGAGAAGCCCAGAAAATCAAAGAAATTATTTAGGATTTTATGACGGCCTGGGGTACACTGATTAATAATGAGAAATCTAATATTTTCTTTCTTAATACCCCAAGGACGATCCAAACCTTCGTGGCCCGAATGTTGGGGTTTGGTATAGGGTCATTACCTATGAAGTATTTGGGTATGGATTTGGCATATAACTCTTTAAATTCCTCTTCTTGGAAATATATCCTTTAAAAATCCAAGCGAAAGTTAGTGGATGGGCGTTCAGAGCTCTCAAATTGGCTGGTAGAACTATTCTTCTAAAAGTTGTCCTTCATTCCATTCCCAAACACCAGCTATCAGGAATGGTTGCCCCTAAAACCTCTTGTTCGTCCATGGTTGATATATTTAGGAAATTTATATGGCAAGGGGCTTAGAAATTTAAAAAATGGGCCTTGGTATCTTGGAACAACCCTTCCTAAGATGGCTAGAGGCTTGTCTCAAGGACCCTTACACCTTAAACCAAGTAATGGGAGCTAAGCTATGGTGGAGATGGATAACATGAGGACCTGATTTATGGAAGAAAATTTGGACCATAAAATATGGTATGTTGATCCAACCAGAAGATATCCTTCGATATAGGGATCCCCTCCAAGGATTTGCAATATGGAACTTGGTGGAAAAGAACAGGGATCTAATAAATTGGTACTTTTTCTAGGAAATCTGAAATGGCCACAGGACTCTATTCTGGTAGGACTCTTGGCAATAAAGAGAAAAATTGTTTAGTCGACCAGATCTTGGAGACATTTTCCTTTATACAACTAGTAGGAATTTCTATACGGTGGACCACTTTTGGAAAGACTCTCAACAAATCTTTGGATGGCGAAAGTGGAAAGAGGTTAAAGATTGGCCAAATCCCCCTCCCTCTAAGCAATGTAAAATCATGGATCAAGAGCTGCAGTCAAGGAAAATAAATTACCAAGAGGGGGAAGACATACTGAGATGGGGATATTCAACCAGGGTCACACTTAGCATTAAGGAAGCATACAAACTTAGAGTAGAGGAACCCTAAAATCACCAATGTCCCTAATGGAAGAAGATCTGGATGAGAAACTTTTGGCCAAATATAGTCCAATTTCTATGGTTGGTATGTCATGGGAGAATCCTCACTTGGGACCATTTCTAGAAGCAAGGTTTCCAAGGCCCTTCCTATTGTGTTCAATGCAGTTAGCACAATGAAGACCATGAACATTTTTTAAACATATGTCCTTTTGCGATCCAAAAATGGCACCAGCTTGGGGACCTATTCAGCCACATAAATAGGGACCCCATAGCATCAAATAATCTATAATCCTATGGCGTAAAGGAATTTTCTCAAGCCATGTTGTAAATAAAGCATGGAATTTAGCTATGGTCTTCCTAGTATGGGCCATCTAGAAAGAAATAAATAACAGAATTTTCAAAGATCAACAAACCCCTCAAGAGATAATTTGGGCAGGGATTAAGAAAAATATACGAGAGACTATTCTCTCAGAAATATGGCATCTGGATGATTGGAAATTAGCCCCTTCTAAAGCAAGAATTCTTAAGTTGTTTAACTTATCTGCAAGTAAGATAGCTCCAAGCTCATGGACAGTATTGACTCCCTCCACCTAATCACCTCAGCGTTTCACGGGGTCCGTGCAAGGTTTTATCAAATTAAGTTTTGATGGTGCTTTGAAAGGAAACCCAGGGAGCGCTGTGTATGGTGGTCTTTTTAGATCTTATCAGAAGAAAACCAGACTTGTCTTCGCTGCATATTGTGGTTATGCCAATAACAATGAGGCAAAGTTCACTCCAATCAAATAGGGCCTTCTCATTGCTCAAAGAATAGGTTATAAAAGGTTGGTGATTGAAGGTGATTCACGGTTGGTGGTGGACATAATTAAGAAGCTAATCTAGGGATCCCGCCGGGAAAAGTTGAGTCGCCATTGGTGGTGGACATAATTAAGGAGCTAATCCATGGATCCCGATAGGAAAAGTTGAGTCACCGTTGCTACATTTCACATCTAGTGCAGGAGGTCGGAGAGATCCTGCCTTCGTTCGACTATCTCTTAACTTCTCATGTCAGAAGAGAAGGAAATAAAGTCGTTAACTTCTTGGCAAATTGGAGTTGTACACATCCAGGTAAATCTCTAGAAATGGTATGGCCACAAAATCCTCAGGAAGATGATCTACTCCCCCTCTAAGGCATTCTTGAGAAATATAAAAAAGACAGTCAACAACATGAGGTGAGCAGGAATCACCTCCCCCAATCAGGGTGCGAGTTGGCCCCATTTGGCTTGTCCATTTGGTGTTTAATGTGTATCCAGTAGAATTTTCCGACCACCCTCTGCATGCATGCTGCACTTGGAGAGGTGGCAGTGTGCATGCAGAGTTTAATGACCCTGCTTGAGGGTGCTGGAGGTATTATGACAATTGTAAAGGCGAGATTTCCCTCCATCTTGTTGGATAAGTTAGTCTGCAAACTTATGCTTTTGTGGATTTAGTCTGAGCTGGTGGTTCTGGGTAGCTGATGGTCATTGTCTCCTATGGGCTTTAACAATGCTCACTAGTATGTTTTCAGCCTTAATTTAGCATCTTTTGTTTATATGGAGCAGTCTATTCGCCCTTCAATCTATGAGATGCATGGGTATGTGTTTTGGGGGGATGGGAATCCAAATTGTCTTAAGCATGGCCTCAATGTGTTTTTGGTTGGTTGAGTCTATCGTTCTATATGTCCCATTGCCTGTCGTTTTTGGCATCTAGTTGTCCTGCATGGGCTCTCACAACATTTGGTTGGTAAAGGGTTTTATATGTGGAGGTCTGCCCTACTCAGGTAAGAAGGAGTCGAAAAGGGTTTGGGTCTATGGTGAATTTTTTTTGGCTCTAAGGTATGTAGGCTATGGGAAAGCTCAAAGTCAAGCCTTAGTTGTATGTAACACCAACCATGTCCTATGTTTTCATAGGGGCAAAGTTAGTAGAGCCCTAGTGGACCTTTTTAGGGTCAGTCTGGTCTTATTGGATAGATTTTATCGAGTTTGGCAGTCTTGTTTGGTTAGGGGATAGTGTTGGTGTCAGAGCTGGTCAGGGCTCATGCCTATCATCATAGGCTTGCTTCTAGGCAAGCGGGTTTGGTTTTTGTAGTTTGGGTTCTCTGTGTGGAATCTCGATGGAAGGGGCTTCGTGGGTTGCAGGATTAGCGTAGTTGTTGGCCCAATTTTCTATTCAATTATTTGTACAATGTTTTGTTGGTGGAATCGATAAACTACGGAATGTGCCTAAATAATTCATAGTTCCCAAATATGGATGTTATAGCTAGTCCATTCAGGGCCCTCAAGGGGAAAAGGTGGAAGAGGGATAAAAGTGGCACCATTATCCTTTGTGGGCAGTTGATTGACAATAAAATTCTGAGCAGGCTCCTTACTTTGTTGGTTTCATTTGAATTTGATTTAACAAGTCTACAGCATTGGCATGACCATTGGCAGCATTGAGCACCCAAGCTGCAACTCTGTTCGAGTCAGTATCCAGTGTTAGACACAGAGAAATATTTGTTAAGCAGCAGAAAAAGCATGGTCCGAGCAACTAGTACAGGAAAGAAATGTTTGTGGGGGTCATGGCCATGGGAAGTAGAGGAAGGCCTCTTTGTCATTGACTAGCCAACCCAACTCTTCTGGTGGGGCAAGTCGAGGTTGCAATCCAACCTCTCGTATAATTCAAGAAGCGGCTCAAGCATATCTTGCTAGCAACTCCAACCTAGTCAAGCAACTTATTGCAGATTGGGAGGTGGAGATTCGACAAACTGAGGAGAATTTTGAACTTGATATGGATGAGTGGCAAACTGTGATCCTAGACCCAGACTACACTCATGGCATCTCATCTCAATACAAGCAGATAGTCCATCTGTTTTGGATAATCAAGAGCATTCTAGCGAAGGCTCTAGAGAAGTTTCCTGGCAGGCATTTGGCCCCTCAGGGTCATGTGGATTACACCAAAGAATTTCAAAAAAATCAGTTTCAAATACAACAATAGAATGGTCGGCTTAGTCGAATAGAGCAACATATCCCTTGCATACCCCACATGGAGTTGTCGAGTTCCACTGTGAAGGATCCTGCACCGGTGGATTCACTTGATGATGAGTAGCGACACCGCATCTTTACTTCTAGTTTTGCATGATACAGTTCCAAATTTTCAAGCTTATTAGCAGTTATGTTTATAGTTATTTAAAAAATAGGTAGGACAAAGGCTCTCAGGTTTACATAGAGTGGTTTGTTAGACTTATTATTTTTTACTTTTGGATGGCATATTTTGTAGTTAGGTGGCCAATAGATCTGGTTTCCCTCTGGGCAAGTTGAGGCCACCTAACTCTCAGACATATGGATGTACCCTGCTTTATTTTGAAAATTAATGAAAAAGTACCACCAAGCTTACACAAAAATAATAATAAGAAGGAGATATGTAATTCATTTAATTTTTAATATGAAATTAATATGTAGCATTTTTTAATAATAAAAAATCAATATAAGTAATAAATAAAATATTTTAATATGAAAGTTGAGTAATATTGAAGTGTATTTAATAATATATTATAGCAAAAATAAATAAATTAATGTAGATAATATAGTTTATAAATAAATATTTCAAGTAAAATTTTAAATGTCGACTATATGATTAAAAAAATATTATATAAACTTTATATAAAATAAAGGTATATATTATATATATATATAATATATATATATATATATATATATATTATATATAATATATATATATATATCATATATATATTAATATTTATTAGAGATGCAACTTTGTATTCAAGCTTTGCACCATAAAAGAGGTTTGCATCACAAAGGATTTGATCCCTCTCGGCTCTTGCTAGATCCTGGTTAGGATGGATCTTTTTAATATAATAAATCAAATAAAATTGTCCAATAATAAATTAAAAGGATTGAAAACATATTAAACAAAACCTGCAACAATATCTACCCAAAAAATTAATCACTGCAAATTTAAAATAATGTAATATATAAATTAGTTAATGGAAGAAAAATTAATTGAATACATAATTTTATTTAGATATTTAAATTAATTAAATTAACAAAATAAAAGTGAATACATTTTGTACATATTTAGGTTGAGGCAGTGAATATCAATCAAACTTTGAACAAGCACCACTTTTAAACTGTAAGTCCAAATTCATTGGAATTTGAGTCGTTGCGAAGCTGGTGAGAAATTGCACACAATGAAGAGATCAAAGTGAAAAATTGAGAAAAATGAAAATATCACAAAATTAAGAAAATCAAAGCATGAAGGAGTGACATGACCAAAATTTACATAGAGGGCCCACATATCTTTTGTAAAAAAATTAGGGGGGTTGAAGCCTCAACATGAAGCAAATAAATATGCAAATAAATTGACCAATTTTGTTCTCATCACTGCAACAACTCCACTTAACATGAATCGGGACCAGGGTATTCCTCATCTTCTTCAAACCACTTGTATGCAACTTGATACAAAGGATTTCTCTCTCACAGAAGTGTGTTCATGAGCAGATGGTTCCCCTCGCCGAATTTGACATGAAAAACATCATCACTCAAAGGTGTGAAGCACCAACCACCTGGCATGCACTGGGCATGTAGATATTTTTACTGATTTTTATTGGCATCTTATTCATGGTTAAGGCTACGGAAGGGGGAAGCATTTGTAAGAGTATGTGTAGTTAGAGTGGTGTGATACTGAGAGGAAAGTTGAAATGAGAGCATCCACATTTAAATTTAATAGAGATGAAGGCAATAGCCATGCTTCCCTCATTAATTATATAAAATGATAACAGAGTTACCACCTTCACCTTCATCTTGTTATAACTTCATACAAAACTAATTATTTTATATACATATAATTTTTAAAAAAATATTATATTTAAATAAAAATAAAAATTAACCCATTCATTTAATTAATGTATATATATTAAGTAGAAAACTTGGTGACAACTTCATAGTGGTTTGCTTGGAACCCTTTTCACTATTACTGAGAAGAAAAATGTGATCCCTTTTCATCATTACTAATAAAAAAATTATGTATACAGTATCAAGTTCAAGGAAAAGTTGGTTAGCATTGAATTGTTGGTTAAGCATTGAATTTTCGTTGTAATGGATTAAAGAGAAATAAAGTCATTTGGTTCATGATATATTGAAACGTAAAATTCAATCTCAATTAAAAAAGAATCTCAACAAAACTATATTAATCAATCATTTTTTAAGCTTGTGGTGATTAATTTTTTTAATATAGGATTGAATCGTACCTCAAACACCAATAAATCATTTTCTAATTTGCGACGATTAATTTTGTTTATAGATCTATTTTGAAGTTGTTTGTATTTTGCACATTTTGATAATATATACACATTCTTACTGATTAATAGGTTTGTTAATAGGACAAAAAAATCCCAACTTATTTTAACAAATTATTTTTAAATTTGTGGTGATTAATTTTGTGGATATATATTTTTTTTGGAAGTTTTGTTTAATATGTTTTTAATTTTTTAAAATTTATTATTGGACAATTTTATATGATTTATTAAAAGATCTATTTTAATTAAGGATCTAAAAAGAACCGAGAAAAATCAAATCTTTTATAGTGCAAAACTTGAATAAAAAATGTATATCTCTTATAAATTTCATCTCTATAGAAACTTTAATTGTTGGGTAGATATATATATAGATATGCTAATTAATTTGTTGGGTAGATATTGTTGGTAGGTTTTGTTTAATATGTTTTTATTTTTTTTAAATTATTATTGGATAATTTTATTTGATTTATTATATTTAAAGATCATCCTAACCAGATATTAGCAAGAGCATTGAGGGATCAAATCCCTTGTATGTAAATTTCTTTTATGGTGCAAAACTTGAGTAAAAGTTTATATATATATATATATATATATATATATATTTATATATATATATATATCTTAAATTTCCAAAAGAATGAAATCTATTTGAGATGCAAACTTTTTATTCAGCTTTTGCACCATAAAGAGTTTGCATCACAGGAATTTGATCCCTCTCGGCTCTGCTAGATCTGTGGTCAAGATAGATCTTTTAAATATATAAATCAAATAAAAATGTCTACTAATAAATAATAAAAAAAGAAAAAAGATTGAAACATATTAAACCAAACCTACCAACAATATCTACCCAAAAATTAATCACCCACAATTTAAAAATTATATATAATAAAGTTTCTATAAGATTAAATTTATTTAGAATATAAACTTTTTATTCAATTTTATACATAAACAAAATTACATCACAAGAAATTCGATCCCTCTCACTTTTTTAAAAATCTTCACTTCTTTCTAAATCTTTAATTAGAATAATCTTTTAATATAATAATCTGTAAAAAATATAAATATATATATATATAAAACCTACTCATAATACTACCAAAAATTTAATCATCCCAATTAAAAAATAATTTGTTAAAGTATATTGGAACTTTTTTTCGGATTGAAGAAACCTATTAATCAATAAGAACTTGTATATATTATCAAAATGTGCAAAATACAAACAACTTCAAAATAGATCTCTAAAGAAAATTAATAGTCGCAAATTAAAAAATGATTTATTGGTGTTGGTTGGTATTTGTTTGAGTTACGATTCAATTCTACATTCAAAAAATTAATCACCCCGAACTTAAAAAAGATGGGTTAGTAGAGTTGGTTGGGAGTCTCTTTTACTTGATATTGAATTTTACATTCCAAATATTGAGTTTGGATTTTTCAGGTTAACGTTCAATTTTACATAAATTGAAAACACAAATACCAACTTTTTATTATTACTTTGTTCGTGTAAAATAAAAATTATATAAATAAATAAATGATTGGTTCGTTCTACTTTAGAACCAATCAATCATATTTAATAATTTATGTATATTTTCAAAAATAATGTAATATATAAAATAAGACTAAAGTATATGAGGAGCCAAATGACTTTATTTATTTTTAATCTAATATAATAAAAATTCAATACTTATCCAACCTTTTCTTAAAATTGATACTCATAATTGAGAGTATACATAATTTTTATTATTGGTAATAATGAAAAGGGATCGCATATTGCTTCAGTAATAGTGAAAAAAGGTCCAAGCAAATCACTATGAAATATTCACCAAATTTTCAAATATCTATTTATATATAATTTTAATTAAATGAATGGGTTATTTTTTTAATTTTAAATATAAATTTTTTTTTTTATATATATATATGAATGAGTTAATAAAAAAATTAGTTTGGTATGGAGTGATTAATAAAGTTGGGTTTGCCCATGTGGCTTTGAATTGATGGTGAATGGGTGCACTGTTAAGGCACTCCTTGCGATAGGTTACTGGTTCAAATCCCCGTGGGTGCTTACCTACCAAAAAAAAGATTAATAAAGTTGGGTGGAGGTGGTAACTTTGTTATTATTTCATGCAATTAATGAGGGAGGATTTAAACATGGATGTTCTCATTTCAACCTCCTTCCTAGTGTCACATCATTCAATGTGCATTTGTTATGCAGGTTGGCTCAATGTGAACATTATGGATAATCATCCTGTGAGGGATCTCACATCTCAACATAGCAATTCACATGTTCGAATATATGGAAACTATCTATTGTTTCCTCTTTTATTTATATCATCTTGAGTCACTTTTAGTTCTTTGTGTTGCGATTTCAGTTCTATCTTAAGGTTTTGTGATTACAACTTCTTTTCTTTCAAGGGAAGGACTAGGTCCCCTAGCCTGACATCCCTCACCATTTCCTCTTCCTAGGGTTTGTCTCATAAGCCTTTTACCTCTTCAGAGACCGACAGGAGCCAACGTGAGCACACACTCTATAGGGAGTTCGACCTTTCTTCATTCTGCTAGCCACTTCTATAGGTATACAATAATTTTCATCTTATGTATGTTGAAGTAGTTCGGTGGTTGTTTCAGGTTTATGTTCAACTCTCCTTTCTTAGCAATTCTCAGTTTGAAATTTAATTTGTTAATGTTTATAGTCTTAAGTTCATTTCATCGATCTGCTTTTGGCCTTAGAATGACTCTTTACCTATCATTATCTTGGGCAGTTGGTTTTGATTTCCTCTTTCTTCCTACCTTGCTAATTAATCTTCCCTCTTTCTATGTTGGTATCTCATCCCCCTCTCCTACCCCCCACACCACTCTGTGGCCTCCCCTTTCAATCTAGTTACTCTAAGCGGTTTTCAAGCATTGTGGTTTCTTTCCTCCACCCTAGTTCTTCACTCATCTTCATTCATCTGAGTCATTATTTTTCCGTTTCACTCTATACTCTTAGCCTCATTTTTTCCCTCTCCTATGCCTCGACAAACATGTCACTCTTGTCAAGGTGCTAGTAGTCATGGTGCGGATGGGGGCTCTCAAGCTCGAGCACACGACCATTTCTCTGTTCGCCTTTACCACATGCAAACTCTGATCGAGATACAAGAACAAATTCTCATGGTTGAGGAAGAGGTGGAAATTGATCAGGAAGGTCACTCAAAATCAAAGGACCTAGCTTTGATGGAAGAATAAGTACTAGACATTGGTCACACCAGAAGTCCGCAAAATGAGTACCTACACATTATCAACCTATATTGTCAAACTATTATTTTGCTTGGAAAGGTCCTCCTTGAAGAAAATGAGGCTAAGCAGGAGATCCTTCTACAACTTGATGAAATACAGCTATAGCATCATGACATCAACAACAAATGAGCTCAAATTGAGGATGCGCTCTTTAGAGGTAGGGATCTTGCTCCCAAAAATGGCCCAGAGGATCTAGTCCCTATTGAGGTGTCAACATCCTCGTAATTTATTTCATGGTGTTTCTCTATGGATTTTAGAATTGTTCTTACGCTTTGTTTTTCATGGAACCTTTAACTGTTTACGGAATACATCTTTTGCTATGTAAGGGGCAGAACTAGGCAGATCATTGTCATATTTTGTCATCACGTTTATATCTGTTAACAACATAGGTATTGGACTTAGATACAATTTTTATATTGTAATGATCAATGATTTTTGGAATAAAGTCCTTGTGTTTTCAAGTTGATCCAATTTCCCTTATGGAAGACCATGACACAAAGAGGCTTAATATAGACGTAATTCTATTTCCGAGGCAATAAAACTTAAACTTATAAAAAAAATTGGATAACTATATTAACTTTAAAAAACTAGTTATATATAAAATTATTAAAAAACATTATTTCATAAAGTATAATATTGTTCATCTTAAAGAGGAGTGTTATTATTACCACCTAGAAAAATTCATCTTGCAATAGAAACCCTAATGCCTTCAATCACCGCCCTATTTCTGGGTGATTTCTAGCTTCAAGATTCTTATTTTGTCTTAAACCCCCTCATTTTGGTGTTATTGCTGCAAACCTAGTAAATCCGGGGGAATTTCCTTTGCAGCAAGGTTCTTCCCACATTCAAGTTGAGACCATTATTCCAAACCTCTCAAACTTTCTAGTCTCCATAAGGTCAATATCAGGGGTACCTTCTATATGCAATTGAAATCTACTGATATTGAATCTTCACTTGCAGCCAGAATTGAAGATCGATAGGAATCCCATCCATATTTATGCAACTCCTGCATGAAGGTAGGCATCAGGATAGGAACTCGCTCATAGATTACAAAATATCTAAGGATGCTTCAATATTCTTCATTTCAAGTCTAAACGGTCAAGCCAAAGGGTAGGGTGCACCCTCTTCTTCTCAATCTTGATCTTTTAAGAATGCTCTAAAGCCAAGGCTCTCACAAATGACTTTGAAAGACCTCTTAGGGATATCCTTCATTGTGAAATAGGCATAAGATCTTCTAATGATTGAGGTGTACCATCCCCTATCCTCCCTTTCTTATATGGCATATGATCATCATGCCAGTTTTTGTCACTCTAATGGGTTTTGGCCATCGACATCTACACTCCAAGAATGGGTGCATTAGACCTAGTCCCAGAACATGGATCTGTATTTTTGTTTGAAGGGTTTATTTGTGGTAGATTTCCATAATCTAGAGGATCGTCAAAAGGTATTTTATCAAGGTCCTTGGTTTTGTGTTCGTTCTAGGCGCTCCTTTCAACCATGGTTTCCTGGATTTAACCCTTTATTCATGAAAAATCTAGGTACTCTAGTTTGGGTAAGACTCCCTAATATGCCCATTAATTTGCTACATTTAGGTATCTTAGTTAAAGTGGGAAACTGACTCGGTTGCTTCATTAAGACAAACACAAACAGGGTTGAGTGTCTTATTCTAACCTTTGTCCACATTTGTGTTGAAATAGATCTTAGTAAAGGGTTGTCTAACTATTTAATTTCCATGATCTTGGGTCTAGGATAGAATATTAGAATCTCTGATGCTACCAAACTAAGAATCTCAACTTAACTATATTGCACAGTGGAAAATATAAAGCAATAAATCACACATGCACAAGTATCGACAACGTTTTATAAAATATTGTACAAATATGTACAACCCAATCTTTTCTATATTAAACCAATCTGAATAATACAACAGTCTATGGAATACAAGATACATTTAAAATGTCTGACGCAAGGTTACCCCTACTTACACCCACAATATGCATATAAAATGCATAAGCACATTGGTCCTAGGAATGTTAACTCTCTGAGTCAAATCCTCATTTAGAATATGGTTAAGGCCCCTTTCTTAATCTCCGTAGAATAATTTATAGACTAACCAAGTCTAACCCTTAATCCATCCTTTCCATTCTATCGGGACTCATTCACCCTCATAAACCTTCATTAACCCTTATTCGCATATATATAACCTTCCCACTCTTAACTTTGGTTATGTGTAAACTTAACCCATAAACCTTATCCACGCATTATTTCTATTATACGACTTTTTAATAGAAATACACATAAAATTACCTTTAACCCAGGACTTCAAATCTATCGGAATACACGAGAAAAAACCGACCGAGCACTTAAACCAGACTTCAAAAAAAAATTCACCCGCAATTATAATTATCGTTGGGTTAGCACTCTCAAGCCATTTCTGTAGCGCTGCTCCTTCCTTTCTCCAATCTTCGATCAAATCAAGATCATTGATCCAGTGCTGGATCCGATGGTTGTTGCTTAGCCTGATCAATCAAACTTGCGCAACAATCCTCCAACATCGATTTGACAGTTCACAATGATTTTGGGTAAACAACAAGCACAGTGAATACCCACCCAAAAAAGCGATTTTCTCTCTCTCCTCTGCTGCTATGTGTCGCTCGGTTAGTGGAATCAGGTGACCACTCCTTTTTACCACTTATGGTTTCTACCTTGCCTGAAATACCACTTCCACTTATAAACCTGCCCTTCTTCTTGGTTAATGTCTGGACTTGTTCGTGCCCGAGGACCATAAATCTTCAACCATCGACAGCTGAAATGGCTCCTCCAAATTCCTCTTCCACCAGCGCTTCTGGTTAATCTCCATAGTTCATTTCTTGATTCCCTTCTACACGATTTAATCTTGATCGTTCATTTCCTTCGTCCTCGTCCATTGATCTCCAAGATCCAACAATTCTTGTGCATCGAGGACTTGCTTCTTCGTTCGTCCCTTTACTTTGACTTTACGTCATTTCTTTAGTGTTTACTCTATGGTTTCAGGGTTTCTTCAAAGGTTTCGTACTTTCTCTTTCGCTGTTCAACTCACTTTTGAGCTTGACCTTTGTGAATTATCACATCGCAATCTCTCCATAGCTTCACTCTAATCCTTCAACTGGATTCAAAGACCCACTATGATTCCTATGAATCATTCTTCTCCTTTGCATAGTTCTACAGAACTCTGCCTGCAACCTCTGTTACAGAATATACAACTTTCACGTAATTCAATATTCATTTCACATGTCTATATAGTTTTGGAATAAACCTTTGTATATATAAATATGAACAACTGATTACATATCAAGACTCTCTGTCTCTCAGGCCTGATCTTCAATATTAGTGGCCTCCTCCCCTTTACACTCTGCCCGTAGGCTTACATTTATAACAGAAAGGTTCTATTGAACTAATTCTAGTTCAAATCCTTAATCTACTGAATTGACTCTTAAATGTCCTCTAAGTCCACTTCTAACTCTAGTTAATCCCTAAGAATCCTCTCTAGTTCCTCGAATCATGAAACTACCTTAAGAGTTATAGTTGACTTCTAACTCTCTCGTCATTATTAACCACTCATGTTCTCCTTCATTCGAGAGAATTTACAAACATCCCCACAACATCTAATTAATTCTTATTCTAATCACGTAAACATTAATGATTACATACATAGGAGTCCAACTTCCCTGAAAATACAAGACCTCCTATGTCTACTAGAATACAATTAAATTGTTGAGTTGAATGCTCCTACATCAGACTCCCAAGATTAAAATAATCATGATCTCCTAATCATGTGTCTTCATAAGTTGATAGAAAACCTCTAGGGTCCCAAACTTTAGTTTGTAGCTACTCAAATGCCTTGCACCTTTGTTGTTGTTGTATGTCTACTGTATTATGTTTCATCTTCCTCTCCTTGTCAATTAGGTTCAATTTTTGATTGATCATCCTTCCTGTTGCTATCAATTTCCTCCACATGGACTGTTTCATCATCAACTGCCATAATCCTTCAATCTTTGTCTCCAGTTCATCCTTGGACTAGTCCATATTCTGCCTCTTATTTCTTCCTCTTGATCTTTGCTTCAGGTTGTTGTTGTTGTCCACTAACTGTTCAAACTATTGTTGGTTACTTTCACTTAGTAGTTTTTGGTTTACCTTTTCTTCTACTTTTGCTCTTGCTCTTTCTCTAACTTTTTCTTTGACTCCTACACTTACTGCCTCCCTTTCATCCTTACCCTCTTTCATGATTATTTATGTCTGCACTGAATCATGACTTTCCAACATTCTCTCCAGCAATTGAGCATCTTTGTTCCATGGATTAGATTCTTCCCCAAAATCTTCTTCTTTCATTTTCAATTGGCTGCTCACTTGTGCCAACTTTCCTCCAGCATCTGCAACTAAACCTGCGATCACAAAATAATTATTAAAATAAAAAACATAAGGTTTATGTGTCGTATCTTCCTTTGGCAACAATTCAGTGTGTTTCTCTGTTTCTTTCTCCTCTGTCAGTACATCAGTATGTTGATTTGAATTCTCAAAAGAATTCATGATACTATCAGCTAGTCTCTCCTCCACACCATCTGCTCTAATGATTTCTTCCTACTCTCGTCCATTGTAGTGAACTCCTTCCTCTCAATCACATTTTCATACTCTGAATTTCTCAACAAATATTCTAGCAATGCAATTTCTCTAGACACTTCGCAAGTACTTCATCATCACTTATAATCCCTGCATTTATAAATGAATGGTCAATTTGAAAATTACAAGGCCCAACAGTTTCAACTGTTGTTTCACATATCATTTCTTCAAACTGAACTTCATATCTTTTTCCCACAAGAAATTGTCCTTGTGTTGTAACAGTTTCATTACTAAGTTCTTTCTGCTGCAATAAGTCACTGCCTTCCTCATCCTCTGCAAAACCCTCCTTTGTTAGTGACCATGCATCAGATGTCCTTTCTCCCAAGGTTAAATCCTTTGCATAGGTTTCTTCCTTCTTAACATCTTTTGGTAGATGTCCTTCTTTTTTACTGACTGTCTCAACAACTTCCATGGTTATTTCCACTGTGCTTATCATCATGGTGAACTAATGATCCTTTACTATGTTTTCAGCTAACATAGTCTCTTCTTCAAGTTTGCCTTTAATCTCTTGTTGTTTACCTTCTCCAAGAGCTATCATTGTCTCACCATCTGCATTAATATCCTCCTACATTTGTTCTGCATCCACAGACAAACTATCAGCCTTAAAAACATAAGACCCTATGGTACCACTTGATGTTTCAGCCATCATATCTCCTTGTTGTTCCAAGTTCTCTTTATGACTGAGAAATTCTTCGGTGGTCTCCTCTTCAATCTACTTAAGCCCTTCACTTGGTTGCTTGATATCTTTCCCCAACTGTATATGAGACCTATCTATCTCATCTTCTTCCAAAACATAATTTAGATTATGCTTGTCTTCTTCCTCCTTTATGGCAATATCAGCGAATTTTCTTTCTTTACATGTTTCACCTGCAAATATACACAAATTGTCAGATTTAAAACCATGTAACCCTTTGGCCTCACTTGAAGTTGCAGTCTTCAAGTCTTCATCTTCACTCAAAACTTCACCCTATTCTGCTTCACAAATGGACACTTCCATTTTCATTTCCAACTCAGCTTCTTCGATTTTTTCCATCAGCCACCTTACTTGCCTCTGTTGTAGCCTTCTCTGCAACTTAGACCACTACATTGGATTATTCTTTAATACCCAACCTTGTCTTTGGATTTCCTCAAATATCCTCCTTCATGCATCAAGTTGTTCTTTTAACTCTGCAATCTCTTTGTCAAGCTCTTCTTGACTCATTCTCTTGCCATTTTCCTTGGCATCCTCTTTCTTCATCTTTCTTCTGTTGTGGTCTTCCTCAGAACCTCTACTATTATTATCAGTTGCCATCTTCTTCTCCTCTTTCTTCATGAGATTCTCACTCACTCACTGTGAGTTGCATTAAAGCCTCTGCAACAACAAGTCCTCCTTGTTGCAACTTACCTCACCAACATTTCCTTTGTACTTGGTCTTTTGGCAAGCACTTGGTTCTCTATCTCTGGAACCTCATTTGAGCACTTTTCTCTACTCCTTCTAGGCTTCAACTCTTATAAATCTCCTAGGAACACAATTGTCCTCTTGTATTTCAATCACAATGAAATACTTGGTTCTGACCACTTCTTCTTCCACTTAGAACGTCTTACCAGCTTCTTCATCCCTTAGCAATTCTACCAACATGCTTTGTGGAATTGCCTTTATGAGCTACAACACTACCTCCGCAGTAACAAGTCTCCTTCTTACTACATATGCTTTACTAAGCTTCTCTCGTCTGAGCTCAGTCTCTTAGAATTTCTCTGGTTCTTTCCTCTTGAACCAATTCAGGCACTCCTTGCTCTAGATGTTACAACTTTCTCACCTTCTTTTTTTGTTTCTGTGCATCAATGTACAAACACACATTCTCCAATCAAATCAAAACAGAACATATCACCTCACCTTCAAGATCTCTGCATGATCTTGTTCCACCATTCCACTTGTACCTTAAATGGATTGTCCTTTGTTTCTTGCATCTGCAAGTTCTGCTACACATCACCTTTGTGTGCCTACTTTCTATCAGATTAGAATCTGATCCTTCCTTGCCTGCATAAACATCTTTGACACATAAATTTGTTCTCAATTCTTTCACATAGAATTTCTTTGTTATGTTTTAAGACCAATTGTTTCAATTACAATTCCTCTCTGATACCAAATGACGCAGAGTTACCCCCACTTACACCCACAGTATGCATATAAAATGCATAAGCACATTTATCCCAGGAATTTTAACTCTCTAAGGAGTCAAATCCTCATTTAGAATATGGTTACGGCCCCTTTCTTAATTCTTGTAGAATAATTTATAGACTAACCAAGTCTAACCCTTAATCCATCCTTTCCTTTCTATCGAGATTCATTCACCCTCAAAAACCTTCATTAACCCTTATCCGCATATATATAACCTTCCCACTCTTAACTTTGGTTATGTGTAAACTTAACCCATAAACCTTATCCACACATTATTTCTATTATACCCCTTTTTAATAGAAATACACATAAACTTACCTTTAACCCAAGACTTCAACTCTCTCAGAATACATGGGAAAAACCCGACTAAGCACTTAAACCGGACTTCAAAAAAACATTCACCTTCAACTAATATTATCGTTGGGTCCACACTCTCAAGTCATTTCCATAGCACTTCTCCTTCCTTTCTCCGATCTCTAATCAAATCAGGACCGTTTATCTGGCGCTCGATCTGACGGTTGTCGCTTAGCCTGATCAATCAAACTTGTGTGACAATCCTCCACCATCGATCTACACTCAATGGATCTGATGGTTCACAATGATTTCGGGTAAGCACGAAGAATACCCTCCTGAAAAAGCAGGTTTCTCTCTCTTCTCTGATGCTACGTGTCGCTCGGTTAGTGGAATCAAGTGACCACTCCTTTTTACCATTTATGGCTTCTACCTCGCCTGAAATACCACTTCCACTTATAAACCCACCTTTCTTCTTGGTTAATGTCCAGACTTGTTCGCACCCAAGGACCATAGATCTTCAACCATCGACAACTGCGACAACTCCTCCAGATTCCTCCTCCACCAACGCTTCTGGTTAATATCCACCGTTCATTTCTTGATTCCCTTCTGCGCGATTTAATCCTGATCATTCATTTTCTTTGTCCTCGTCTGTTGATCTCTAAGATCCAATGGTTCTTGTGCATCGAGGAATTGCTTCTTCATTTTTCCCTTTACTTTGACTTTATGTCGTTTCTTCAGTGTTTACTCTGTGGTGGATTTTCTTCAAAGTTTCGTACTTCCACTTCAGTTGTTCAACTCACTCCTAAGCTTGACCTCTGAAAATTCTCACATTGCAGTCTCTCTAGAGCTTCACTCTGATCCTTCAACTAGATTCAAAGACCCACTATGATTCCTCTGAATCATTATTCTCCTATGCATAGTTCTACAGAACTTTGCCTGCAACCTCTGTTATAGAATATACAAATTTCACGTAATTAAATCATTCAATATTCATTTCACACATCTATACATTTCTGGAATAAACCTTTGTATATATAAATATGAACAACTAATTACATATTGAAACTCTCTGTATCTCAAGCCTAATCTTCAATATCAGTGGCGTCCTCCCCTTTACACTCTGCCTGTAGGCTTACATTTATACCAGAAAGGTTCTATTGAACTAATTCTGGTTCAAATCCTTAATCTACTGAACTGACTTCTAAATGTCCTCTAAGTCCACTTCTAACTCTAGTTAATCCCCAAGAATCCTCTCTAGTTCCTCGAATCATGAAACTACCTTAAGTGTTATAATTCACTTCTAACTCTCTCGTCATTATTAACCACTCATGTTCTCCTTCATTCGAGAGCATTTACAAACATCATCACAACATCTAATTAATTCCTATTCTAATCACTTAAACATTAATGATTACATACATAGGAGTCCAACTTCCCTGAAAATAAAAGACCCCCTATGTCTACTAGAATACAATTAAATTGTTGAGCTGAATGCTCCTGCATCAATGTCGCTATAGTCTCTATGTTGTATCTTGTCCTATTGATCCCTCGCTTTCGTTCTTCTCTCTAGCTACCCCTTAGTCCATCAATGGAAAACACATAGAGTCTCTAGGAGGGTTACCACCTATCGCTATTCCAAGTCTCTTATGCTACAATGAACACAGGTTGATCCAATCTACTCTCTAGGTTGTCCAATACGTAAGCTCCAATATTCACCCAACCTTCAATTATTAACGTCTGACTTAATGATGGCTTGTCAAGGAATACTTTGGGTATCCAACACGCTTCCCTCCACCGATCCAATGGAACCCAATCCAATCACTGCAATATGTGCTCCTAGTTGAGGTCTCCAACTACCCAAGTGAATCTCAACACATGGCATTCACAGGATATTCTTAAATCTGTCATCCACATAGCAAACACTATTAATAATAAGGTATTTTTCATACCCTTTCTTGACCATGGGTCTTGTGAATTATATCTCTGAGATAACAGTTCTGGTTAAAGATTTTCCACAATCCCAAACAAATTACAATCTCTTGCATAATTCTCCAAGTATCACTCCAAACATTGTCATGTATCTTCCCTTGATTGTGGCTTACTCACATGAGGTTTTTCCACCTCTCGACCTCCTCAAACAAGGGTTGAATCTTGTTATTACTTTAGAACAGTCTACGAATCTACACATATAGCAATACACATCTCAAAGTGGCACATGTACTGTCAAATTCTCCTCGTTAAACACTCAACCTTCTCCCACGTGACCTCGGCCTTTACTACAAGGAAAAACCAGCCAAGAATTTACCCAAACCACTCCTTCCTTCCTTATTTTTTTTCTCCTTGACCTGTGGCTCAATTTCAGAGAGGATTACTTAACTTTGTTTACACTTGGATGTGCCTAAATCAAAACTCAATCACCTTGTATTTGTGTCCAATACAAGGGCTCCAACAAATCATCCAAGAGGGCTTGACAACTTGTCATTAGGCCTCTTCACACTAGGCCGACTTGATCTCTTGTTATGCAAACCCACTCCTTAACTTCAAAAATTCATATCTCATCAAGGACATTGCAGAATTTGACAATTCTTGAATTGTTGTATTCTCCTTTCCACCCTCTATCATCGCATCCCATATCATGTCCAAAATTTCTCATGGTTTTTTCCCAAACAACGATGGGTGAAAAATACCAACCTTAGGTTCCAAGCCCACAAATGACTCTTGTTTTGCTCCTACTTCCAAACCCTAAACCCTCAGGATTGGAGTACCTCCAAATCTATTCAAAAATCAACACTCCCTCTTAGTGAGGGATTTACTTGCAAGACTAATAAGTAACTCATCATCATCATCACTACTCGCAACACTTGCCCAACTCTTGGTGTTCACCACTGCAAAAATCCATGTAGTATGACCTATGCCTCTCTTGAGAGTGTTGTTGTCACTAAAAGCATTCCCCTTATTCTTCTTCTCTTGTATTTCTTTCCAATCCCTCCATGATTCATTTTTTGTAGAGGTGGAAGTACCCTTGCTCCCCACTAACCATGTGCTCTTCTTGGGCTGCAAAGTCTCCCTCTAAATCTGAAAGCTCCCACTAGAACTTGACTCCCTCTAAACCTCTGAAACCTATACCTTCTTCTCAAGAACCTGTATCTGCCCCTCTAAAGCCTACATGTGCAACTAATTTTTTTGGAACATGTAGCTGCTCCTTCTTCTTCTTCCCATCATCCATAGGCTTGTTGATTAACCTCTATAAACCATGCTCTCTAACTCCAAACACAATATAGGTGGAGCTAGAGACTTTGGATCTTAGTCTTGCCTTCCCATCCTGGAATAATACCTCAAACCCCTTCTTCTTGATCATTGAGACTGATATCACGCTATATCTGAGTCCTGGTACAAATAGTACATCCTAGACCCACATTACCCATCATATCTCTATCTTGAATGGCACAAATCCTGATCCTTAGATCTGCTTTTGACTCTTGTCACCCAACACCATGTGTAATGAGTCTCATTCAGTTAGATTCTTGAAAACCTCCTATGACATTGTCATATCTTTCAACACAATATTTTCCACATACCATCCATCCTCATCAATAGTACCCTATGAGAAAGGAGAGATCATGGAAAATTCCTCCTCTTCCAACCTCTTTGTGAGAGCATCTATCTCAGCAGAGGTGGAAACATCGACGATCTACTTCCATTTCTTCTTCTTGTCTTCTCCATTATTCTTCATCATAAATATCGACAAAACATGACCCATCTCGCCACATTTGAAACACTTGAATTTACTTAAGTCCTTCTTCTGCTTACCCTTCATTCATGCTGCAAGTTCCATGGCATCATCTGAAGCCCTCTTCTTAGAATGTAAATCCTTGTCTCACAAATCCTCCTAAATGAAGTCATCCAATAGCCTATTCCAATATGGAAACTTCTCTCTAGCAATGATCCCTTTGATGAAGGGCTTTCATTCCTCAGTGAACCCTTTCAAGGTGATTGTAACACGCTCCTCTCACATCTACCCAAGTAACAGGCCAACCGGGGTAAACATGTGACAAGAAGTTATTATGATATGATTCGACCTCCTAAATCACATTAAGGAAGTGAAACTGACTGAAACACACCATATAAATCTTCTACAACAAAAACAAGACCCTTAGGAACCATCCCAACCTCTCAGATAACCAGCCCTTGAGTCCCACTGAGTTTTTAGACTAATTAACCCCTGGACGCTCCCATGATATGGTCATGCCAGCATCCAAGAGGCTCGGGACGCTCCCACAGCATGGCATGCCAACGTCCAGGGACTATTTTTCTCAATGTTGTGCCAACATCCTCGGGATGTGAGCCACTTTTTCAGGCCCAGATGCTAAGTCACTACCCAAAATTGAATGACACCTTCATAATAGAAAGATAACAAGGGAATGATGATACAAATGCAATTACTTAAACAAACCCTTGACTCGACCCCTACTAGCCATGATAGCCATTTCGTCAAACATATCACAAATATGTAATCTACAAGTGTAAACAACATATCTAAGCATAGGGGTATCATACTTATCATAGAATCGCTAAGAAGCATTGCTCCCCTATATCATTGGTTGCATTATCATCTATTAGGTCATAGATACATTGTTCATTCATTTACAAATCAAAACACAAAGAGATCCACACATCATCACTGTCATAATACATGCTTATAACCAACATAATAACAACAGAAATATCAAGGATACATTATCCATAGAATCCACATATAAACCAATATAATACTAGTGAAATAACAAGGAGAAATAATCTCATATTAATGATGCAAAAGCCAACCTGGTATGGGACTACCACATTCCACCCGACCATAGAATGGTTGAGCTAATACTCTCTTCATATATTCACCCCCGTGCCATATTCCAAGCATGAATGTGGGATCTCATAAAACACATCAATCAATCAATCTAGGGCTTCCAAAGGCCAACAACCTCAACCCATCAAAAAGTGATTCCACCTCACAATCGAACATTACAAAACCATCATCAGATTGGTTTCTACCCAATCCTTCTAGGGCTCCAGAGTGTTTGTTCCAACCAAGGCGTCCAGGACTAGTAACTCAACCCATAACTATCGTTGGGCTTCTAAAGCATTTGTCCAACTAGGGCTTCCAAGACTAGTAACTCAACCCACCAAGGGCTTCCAGAGTGTTTGTCCAATGAAGGCTTCCAGGACTAGTAACCCAACCCAAGTTTTGACAGGGCTTCTAGAGCATTTGTCCAACCAAGGTTTCCAGGAACTAGTAACTCAACCCAAGTTAAAGGAAACATGAGAACCAACCAGAAAAACAAAGAAATAAACCCACAATACCATGGTTATCTAGGAAATCGAAAGGCTAGGAATATCCACTATTAATCTAGGAAATACTCCATGCAAATGATAGATCATAACCAAGAAACCACATGCATGTGCCATTCATGCCGAAACTAGTGAGGAAAACATACATGAAACTTGGTACCTGCAAGAAAAACATGTTGTAGTTTTTTATCCCAATGTCCTCTTGCGCTTTCCTACTCTTCATTTGCCTTCTTGCTCCAAAACTCCAGTACGACGCACTCTCTAAGAGTGCTCCAAGCGCTCTAAGTGTCCAAGAGTATGAGAGAGAGAGAGAGAGAGAGAGAGAGAGAGAGAGAGAGAGAGAGAGAGAGAGAGAAAGAGAATAGAAGAGAGCTCCACCAAAACTAAACTAACCAAACTTGCTAATTGATCCTCATAAGCCTATTTATCTATGAGCCCTCTATTTTCTTCACTTTCCATTATTTTCCTTCAATTTCCTCCTCACATGCAACCTGTGACCTTTCACCTTCCTTTTCTCCCAATTTCCTTTATTTTCATAAATAAATGCCAAATAAATGGTTCTTGCCTTTCCAGATCATTTTCCATTGCCTTTGCCAATTTCCTTAGCCATAATAAATTGAATGAACACCCACTAGGATGTTTTTCCCACCATTCAACTCGGAATGCATGTCCCATGACCATGGCCTTATATATTTTTTACATGAATTTTTAACCAGGGTTGTTACAGAACCCTCTCGCTTGGGGGAACACCGTCCTCGGTGTTCAATGAAACCTATAACCAACAAGATTTCTGAAAAAAACATACTGCCCATGGAGATTTATAACATAGCTCATTACAATATTTAAAATGACCATCTGCAAAAGCATGACAAACATACCGTTTACTAGAGCTTTATAACACAACTCATTACATTATTTACAATAATAACCACATATACACACATACACATTTCATTCACCCATCAAATAATCATACTGTCTATGGACTTTTATAAATCTAGCTCGATACAGTATTTATGGTAGTACACACATATGCAGATTTTCTCAACTAGCAAATAAAAGGATACGCCTTCATCCACAACAAGGGAATCTAGAGTCTCACACCTCCACCCTCAAAGTAATACTAGAATTCACCTCTTTCCCAGGACGTCCAACATCTAATGTAAGGTCAAATCTGCATCCAACGTCCAACGCTATAATCCTGCGCCACTTATCCTCTCAGTGAACAGTTACTAGCTCATTGTTCCAGGGTGCATTCCCACTGTGCATTGGATTCAATCTGGAAATGCTAATGACCAAAAAAAATATATCCCCGACCTTCTTTTCTTTGTTACACAGTCCCTCAAGAAATCTAGTCACCCCCTTTTGTGCAGTCACACATCTTCCAAGTTTCATTGGCACCCCCATCTTGGGCAGTCCATCCCTTAGCAAGGCTTCCCCACATTAGAAGATACAAAAATCCAAGGCATATCCCTACCTCAAACCATCATACCATTCATAGCATGTTCATGGAAATCAATGGACATTATTGGGTACCAGTATCCCACAATGGCCCTGCTCCTGAATACTTTACCAACAAAATTCTACATTTTCCAATTCCTTTTGTTGTTGCAATTTCTTGTAGTCAATTTCAACCACCCAACCGGGCATTTCATGTTTTCCTATACCAAGCACATAATTTCCATTATATTCAAAATATATTGAAATAAATTCACATCATACCTCATTAGTAGCTCACCATTAAGGTACACATGCAATCATGTTTACTTCCTATCACAAGTCAAACTAGCATCTTTAACCAAATCATCATGTATAAACATATCACATCGGGTTAGCTCAAAACACAACCACCATAGATCAACATCATAAATCAAATGTAACCATCATAAACCAGAATCATAGATCGCATGTAATAATCATAGACCAGAATCATAAATCAAATGCATAATAAAACTAAAATAAAATATTGATATTTATCCTTTAATCAATACTTATCTTATACCTGTGTCCTTATTCTATATTCACACCATATCGGTTGCCACACCCAACAAACACCCAATGCCCTCTCCTCAGCCATGTGCACATACACATAGTGTGCTTCACACGCATACAATCACACGTGCCATACAACACCATGCACTTCATACACCTACATGTGATACACAACATAACACATACATCTATCCCTGACGTACAATGCAACATAATACATCTATATCCAATGTACAACACCACAAAATACATGTACCTAAACCCGATATACAACAATATACATATACGTACACAGAGTACAACACAATGAATACACAAGTCACGA
This sequence comes from Pinus taeda, assembly GCA_000404065.3. Taxonomy (NCBI): domain Eukaryota; kingdom Viridiplantae; phylum Streptophyta; class Pinopsida; order Pinales; family Pinaceae; genus Pinus; species Pinus taeda. The sequence goes on from APFE030873505.1 coordinate 65,229, forward strand.
TACCACGAATACACAATGCACATACATAGTACCGCATGTACACAACACAATATGTACGACATGCGTATAATACCACATGTACATAGTACCACCTATACACAGCACTGCCTGCACAATGTGTACACAGCATCACATGTACACAGCACCACCTACACAACGTGTACACAATGCCACATGTACATTGTACCACTTGTACAACATGTACACAACACCAGACATACACAGCACCACATGCACGACATGTACATGACACCACATGTACACAACACCAGACATACACAGCACCACATGCACGACATGTACATGACACCACATGTACACAACACCATATACATGACATCTACACAACATTATCTGCACACAACACCATATGTACAACATGTACAAGGCACCACATGCTCACATCACCACTTGTACAATCATGCACACAACACCATATGTAAATAGCACCACATGTACACCATGCACACAACACCATATGTACATAGCACTGCATATACAACATGTACATAGAACCCTATGTACACAACATTGAACATCCAACATGCGCACAACACCATATGCACACAACATCGCATATCCATCATGTGCACCGCACAATATGTACACAACATCGCATACCCAACATTCGCACAACACTATCTGTACCAACCTGTACATAACATGGCATAAACAACATGTACATACACTATATATACACAACACGGCATGCGCACAACATCACAAATGAAACATGTACAACATATACAACATATGCACAATAGTAGTACCACACATCCAAAACCACATTGTCTTTAACAAACAACCCTGCTTCCAGTGTCTTATCCATGCTTGTCCCAACATGTCGTAGACCACACTACTTTCATTCCGTTGATATATCCCTTAGAGTTACCAGTCATAACATAAACATAGACATAATACAAGCATACATTAACAATTCATATCCACATGATAATGACCTCAGATATCTATTAGGATACTCATCCCACTTGATTCCTCATGAATCAGGAATATTTTCATGTCGTTCACCTATATAAGAAATCATTCCTCCACAAGAACAATTCTTGACAACCCTATCGAACAATGACATAGATGCATGGATACATATATACATATTCATAAATGTTAGCATAAAACAATCATGATCCTATCATACATGACATACATACATACATACATGTATACACATATATACATCGACACAATCATGATCACAACATAATTACTAGATATCATAAGGTCAAGGTTAAGAGAACTTCCTTTATCCATGCAACGCTTGTACAACATCGAGAACCATAATTCCAACGTAGCTAAGGCATCTGACACCTCAACTCTATTTATTTTACCTTTCCTGATTACTTTTCTCATGATTGTCCTATCACCATCCATTTACCTTAATGGACCCAAACAATCCAACTAGTTGTCATATGCTTGCCTTCAGTTGCCCTTGTACATGCACTGAGATTCATCTGGGCCTTACATCACCTGATGGGTTTCATTCAGCTCTTCTCAAGATCCATTAAATTCCTTCTTTCCCAACCAATTCTCGAGACTCTCAAAATAATAAAGGCAAGACCGAGAAGCAAACAAGAGAAAGCCATGAAGACCAATAGCAATACGAAATTGCGAACAAAGTGGCAAAGCCTTGCACCCCCAAAAGCACAAGAATAACAACAAACACCATGACTCAATCCCCATGGTTCCCAAGGAAAGCTCAACCTGAGCCTTCTTCAATATTTCACCTCTCTTTGCCATGCAATCCCCTGCATCATATTTCCATAAACACATAATTGTCATAAATAAACATAACAATACACCATTTACCTTACCCTGTTGTGCCAAGCACGTTGCTTGCAACTGAACACATCCACTCCATCTCTCAAGGGACTCCAATCCTTTGAAGGATCTAGCCATAACTAGAATGAGTTGTTACACCTGTCAAGGTTAAGAAGACTTCATGTATTCAAATCACTCATTCATTTGGAATTGCAGTTTCCAAACATAGCCAAAGGAATTCTCACCCAATTCCTTTGTTTTACCTTTTCCTTGTTGCAATTGAGTCTTACTTTGCGCTGTCACATCACCCAATTATTAGTTATATAAACACATCAACTATTACATGTTCATGCTAATACCAAGCATGTTGCCCTACAACTGTGCAAACATGTCGATCACATGTTCCAAATATCAATATAACATATCTATTAGTTGAAATCAACCTTTACCAAGGCTATCAACCGTGTCATAATCAACAGTCAACTAATAGTGATCAATCATTATACATAATACTACAACTATCACCTACTTACACTCAAGTACATATCAGCTGTCTCAACACACGTGTGTTAGTACAACCATCTTAAGACAAGATCATTACTTCATGCAATCTTACAGACACATACTCATATCATTCAAGTAATCAAACATTTAGACAACTGATATATATGACATAATAGGCACCAAACGCTCAAACATCAAATAGACAATATAATCAAACATTCAAGCACAAATTAGACGACATAAGCAAGCTCATACCTTGAGTTATCTCAAGGAAGGTTATCTTGTATGCACAATTAATCTAGTTAGCATGACATGACTTCACAACACATAAGCTCAAACACAAATAAGATCATGATATTCATAATAGTCACTAACTAACATAAGCTCAAACACAAATAAGATCATGATATTCATAATAGTCACTAACTAACATAAGCTCAAACACAAATAAGATCATGATATCCATAATATTCACTAACTAACATGTTCACATCGTAACTCATAAAAAATTATCATTCATATATAATAATCACATTTGCACAGTAAGTCTATATTAGTATGACATATATCATAACATATTAACTTATACCAAAATGTCATAACCCTAACCATTTGCATAGAATAATCCAAATTCGTACAATACATATAACATCAAGATATTAATGTAATAACCCTAATCATCAAGTTACTAGCATATAACAACAAGAAGTTATATATCATGCTCATCATCAACATATAACCTAATCATCAAGTTAACTATCATAAAACAACAATAGCAATGCATACAACCACAGGTTACTATCATTCATGACTATCTGACACATGTGCATATGACTACACTAATCAATTATCATTTATCATACATGTAACCATAATAACAATAAATGACAAACATGTATATAATCCTAATGCATATAACAATTCATTAACTAACATACATGCATGCGAAACATACAATACTTGTGTGACGATCTTCTCTTACCCCAAGGTTTAATGTGACAACCTCATTTTGATGATCTACATCTCCTGCTCTGTCTCATCCAACACATTAGCATCATAAAAACAACAACATCATGATGACCTAAAATGCATACAATGACCTCACAATGCATGTTTGACCTACTATACATGCACAACTATAACCATGACAATGCATGCATAGTAACATATGGACACTAACATGCATAAAAAATGCATATAGAACCATACATTCATGATGACACATTCCACAACAACACCATCAACCTTCACATGGTGACATCACTACAACCATGATCAACACCATGAAAATGCAACAAGAACATGAACTACAAGCATAAGGAATGCATATGCAATCGACATGAATGCATGAACAACACACAACCCATCTAGTCTGAGGGGTGAACCATGTTTTGATACCACTATTTAGTATCATAGATGACCCAAAGAGAGCATAATTCACTTTGAAACCACTTTGTAACACCCTCCTCCCACATCTACCCAAGTAACCATCCAACCGTGGTAAACATGTGAAAAGAAGTTACTATGATATTGTTCAACCTCCTAAGTCACGTTAAGGAAGTGGAACTGATGAAAACACACCATACAGACCTTCCACAAAAACAACAAGACCCTCAGGAACCATCACAACCTCTTAGGTAACCAGCGCCTCAGTCCCACTGAGTTTTTAGACCAATTAACCCTCGAACACTCCCATGATATGGGCATGCCAGCATCCAAGAGGCTCTAGACACTCCCACAACATGGCATGCTAGCATCTAGGGACTATTTTTCTCAGTGTTGTGCAAACATCCCTGGGATTTGAGCCACTTTTTTAGGCCAAGAGCCCAGGTCACTGACTAGAATTGCATGACACCTTCATAATAGAAAGATAAAAAGGAAACGATGATACAAAAGTAATTTCTTAAATAATACCTTGACTAGACCCCTACTAGCCATGACAACCATTTCGTCAAACATATAGAAAATATGTAATTTACAGGTGTAAACGACATATCTAAGCATAGGGGTCTCATACTTATCAGAGAATCGCTAAGAAACATTGCTCCCCTATATCATTAGTTGCATTTTCATCTATTAAGTCATAGATACATTGTTCATTCATTTACAAATCAAAACATAAGGAGAGCCATACGTCATCATTGTCATAATACATGCTTATAACCAGCATAATAACAACAGAAATATCAAGGATACATTAGCCATAGAATCGACATATAAACCAGTATAATACTCATAAAATATCAAAGATAAATAACCTCATATTAATGATGTGAAAGTCAACCCAGTACGGGACTACCATGTTCCACCCAACCATAGAATGATTGAGCCAATACTCTCTTCATCCATTCAACCTGTGCCATATTCCAAGCATGAATGTGGGATCTCATAAAACACATCAATCAATCCATCTAGGGCTTCTAGAGTCCAACCAGCTCAACCCATCAAACAGTGATTCCACCTCACGGTCAGACATCACAAAGCCATCATCATATTGGTCTCTATCCAAGCCTTCTAGGGCTCTAAAGCATTTGTTCCAACCAAGGCTTCTAGGACTAGTAACTCAACCCACAGCTTCCACTGGGCTTCTAGATTGTTTTTCCAACCCATGCTTCCAGGACTAGTAACTCAACCCACCAAGGGCTTCCAGAGCGTCTGCCCATCCAAGGCTTCTGAGACTAGTAACTCAACCCAATTAGCTATAGGGATTCCAGAGAATTTGTCTAACCAAGGCTTCCAGGAACTAGTAATTCAACCCAAGCTAAAGGAAACATGAGAACCAACCACAAAAAAAAGAAATAAAACCATAATACCATGGTTATCCAAGAAAGGGAAAGGCTAGGCAAATCCACTGTCAATCTAGGGAATCCTCCATGCCAATAATAGATCATAACCAAGAAACCACATGCATGCCAAAACTAGTGAGGAAAACATACATGCAACTCGGTACCTACAAGAAAAACATGTTGTAGTTGTTGATCCTGATGTCCTCCTGCACTTTCCTACTTTTCCTTTTCCTTCTTGCTCCAAAACTCCAGTATGCCACACTCTCCAAGAGTGCTCCAAGAAATATAAGTGTCCAAGAGTATGAGAGAGAGAGAATAGAAGAGAGCTCCACCAAAACTAAATGACCAAATTTTCCAACTGATCCTTAGAAGCCTTTTTATCTGTAGGTTTTAAACCTGTACATAAATTACCTGCATACGAATTCTAAAACACAGAAAGTAAACAATAGCGAAAGCATAACACATAAAACAAATATACACAGAGATTTTCCCCTGGATCCCAAAATTGGGACTACCAAATTGATTTTTCATTATGTTCCTTTCGATCTTACAATACATATATATACATGCCGAAGCATCCAATACCATGGACCAAAAACCATCATGCCCAAAAACCATGTGCGAAAACCATGCACAAACCATAGGTAGGTCCACCCACCTAATATAGGGTCCAAAAAAAAATTTCCCTGTGGCGCTGCCCCAGACCCCATAGAGGGGGGCTAACCACCCCCCTTTGACCCCCTTGCTGCACAATTGACGCAAAAAAGGGGGAGCTCCGCCCCCACTCTAAGCCCCCGGTTTAACTAGAGGAGCTAGTTGTGGAAAGAATATAACACAACCCAACATTATCCCACTTGTTGTTTTCTTTCAACAGGGGGCCACAGGAGAGCTTAGCCATTTATCCAGCCCTGCAATGCCCATTGTTTCTCTACACCAAGATAACTTCTCAGAGTTCACATATTTTTCAATGCATCTGCAGTATTCTTCAAAGTGTCCACCTTTACTAGCAACACCTTTTTGTCTTCTATCATATCCCTCACAAAGTGTTACTAAACATCAATGTGCTTTATCTTTGAATGATAAGCAGGGTTCTTTGCCAAGAAAATTTCATTTTGGTTATCACAGTCTATCCCTATATCTCCCTGTACTAACCCCATATTTGAACACAATCTCTGCAACCAAACTGCTTCCTTGCTTGCATGAGTAGCTACCATGTATTTTGCCTCTGTAGTTGATAGTGCCACTACAGATTGTTTCTTACTCATCCAACTGACTGCACCTCCAAATAGGTTAAACACATACCCACTTGTAGATCTTCTCTAATCCATATCTCCAACCTAATCTGCATCAACAAAGCCATGAATATCCAAAACTCTATCCAATCCTGGTCTTCCTTGGTAGCACAAACCATAATCACTAGTCCACGCAAATACCTAAAAACCTGCTTCACTGATGTCCAATGATCCTTCCCTGGTTTTCACATAAACCTGCTCAATACTCCCACTGCATGTGCAATGTCTAGTCTAGTACAGACCATCTCATACATCAGGCTACTGACTGCACTTGCATATGGAACACGAGCCATTTTCTCTTCCTCTTTTTGTGTCTTGGGACATTGTTCAGCAGATAACTTTACACCTACAGGAATAGGAAAGTTCACTGATTTACTATCCTACATATTAAACCTTTGCAGTATTGTCTCGACATACTTACTTTGGTTTAACCAGAGATTCCTCTTTGCCTGATGTCTTTTAATTTCCATGCCCAAAAGATAGTTTATAGCACCAAGATCTTTCATGTCGAATTTGGAGGACAATTGGGTCTTCAAATCCTCGATAATTTCTTTGTCATTTCCAACTAGCAACATATCATACAAAAAAAAGACTAGATAAATAACACGGTCACCAATAAATTTAAAATACACACAGTGATCTTCTTTTCTTTTGGTGAAGCCAAGTCCCCATATAAATGTATCAAATTTTTTATACCACATCCTTGGTGACTATTTTAACCCATACAGAGACTTTTTTAACTTGCATACCAGTTCTTTCTCACCCTTCATGTAGATCTCTTCTTCCAGATCCTTGTGAAGAAATGTTGTCTTCACATCCATTTGTTCTACCTCAAAATCAAAAGTAGTAGCAACAAATAAAATTAATCTAATAGAACCTACCTTGGCAATAGGAGAAAAAATATCACCAAAATCAATTCCTGGCACCTAGGAATAACCTTTTTCTACCAATCGAGCTTTGTATTTCTCCACCTTTCCTTCTGCATTTTTCTTCTTCTTGAACACACATTTGCTTCCAATGGGTTTCTTTCTAGCCAACAACTCCACCAGATCCCAATCCTCATTTTTGTGCAGAGATGCCAATTCATCAACCATGGCCTCTTTCCAAATTTTTCCATCCCCTTTATCTAATACTTCCTTCACAGTTATGGGATCATCACCAGTAATAGATAAAGAAAAATTTGAACAAAAAGCATTGGACTATACCTTTCTCATTGCCTTCTTTCTCGAACTGATCTCCTCACAATCAAAGTTTGTGGCTCTTCATCTTCTGATTCCTCTTTTGTTGTAGAATCTAATTCTTCCTCCTTAAGCTCAAACTCTATCTTCTTAGGTTCCTATGGTTGGACTTCATGTTTATTAACATCTTTCACCTCTCTGAACACCACATCTTAGTTGTACACAACCTTTCTTGTTACTGGGTTCCAAAGTTTATAACCCTCTAAACCATCCTTATACCCTATAAAGATGCACTTTTCAGATGTATTATCTAACTTCGTTCTTTTCTCCTTTGGAAAATGTACATATGCATCACATCCAAATACCCTCAGATGTGAAAGAGAGGGTTTATTACCAGTCCATACCTCTTATGGAGTCTTATCCTCCAACACTGATGAAGGTGATCTATTAACCAGGTAACATGCAGTCTCTACCACCTTTGCCCAGGATTATTTTCCTAACCTAGCACCATTGATTGCTTCTTTCTCTTTCCATCAACATCTTGTTCATTCTTTCTGAAACTCCATTTTTCTCAAGTGTGTATGGAGTATTCTTCTGCCGTGCTATACCACACTTCTTACAAAATTCTTCAAATTCCTTCTTGCAAAACTCTCCACCATTATCTGTCCTCAACACCTTTATCTTCTTCTATGTCTGGTTTTCCACCAGAGCCTTAAATTATTTAAACTTGTTGAAGACTTCAGATTTCTTCTTAAGGAAACATATCCATGTATTCCTTGAGAAAGCATCTTTAAATGATACATAGTACACATACTTACCCAGTGATGGAACTTTCATAGGTCCAAACACATCACTGTGCACAAGCTGTAATATTTGTTTCACCCTCTTACCACTAGAGGGGAAAGTCACCCGATTTTCTTCCCATATACACAATCTTCACAGAAATCAAAATCTAGAGAGCTATTAGTCATACCTTCTACCATAGAATTATTCGAGTACCCTTCTCTCCAATATGTCCAAGCCTTTGATGCCATATCATGGTCTTTTCTCCAGAGACCACTAGATTTTCTGCTCCACCTTTAGGAACCAAAAAACTATTGCAACCATCAACAACAGTGAAACCTTGCAGCTTGTACAGAGTTCCAATATGAACTCCCCACATCAACGCCAGTGCTCCCCAAACCATATTGCAGGTATCCTTCTCGAACATTATTTTTACACCTGCATCATCCAGCTTACTTACAAAAATCAGATTTCTGGCTAATGCAAGAATATGCGGAACACCCAAAAGTGTTCTAATCCTTACACCTTGCAAATTCAACTTAAATTTTTTGTGACCAATGATTTTATCCTTCTTTTCATCCCCCAAGAAGACATTACCACCATCATATTTCTCATACTCACAGAACCACTCTCTATGGGTAGTGAAGTGAAAGGATGCACCTAAGTCAATCAACCATGCCTCATAATCTACATGTGTACTTGAAGAAGCCAAGTACACATCCCCACCTTCATCTGAGGTGGTTTTAGCCTCTGTAGAAGGAGCATCATCAGATCCCCATCCTTTGTCAAGAATTTTAGCTGTATAATCCCTTTTGTAGTGCCCTTCCTTTCCGCATTTCCAGCACACCTTTACAGGTTTTCCTGGATATTTAGATCTCCCTGGAGACTTATTTTTGTTTATGTTCTGGGACCTTCCTCGTATAGACAAGGCATCACCATTCTGGCTCTCCATATTTTTTCGTCTTATCTCCTCCGTCAGTAAGGATGAGACTATTTCATCATACTGCAAGGCATTTGCACTGCTACCTATTGTAATAACCTGACTATCGCACGAATCTAGTAGAGAACACAACAATTTGATGCACTTATCTTCATCTGAAATTTTAATATAAACAGATAATAACTAACTTACCACAGTATTAAATGCATTCAATGCTCTGTCACCAAGTCTCCATCTTTCATCCTTAGGTTATACAGCTTTTTCCGTAGGAATAATTTATTCACTAGAGACTTAGATTGGTACAAAGTCCCTAACTTGTCCGACAAAGCCTTTGTCGTAGCTTCCCTTAATACATTCAGAGATATTGAATCTGAGACACACAATCATATTATGCTCTTTGTCTTTTGATACAACTTCTTCCATTCTTTGTCGAACACTCTCATTGGTTTGGTACCCAGATCTACCACAATCCACTGATATTTATCTACCAACAGATCCTCCATCTTGAGTTTCCATAACTCAAAACTCTGACCATTAAATTTCTTGATCTCTATCTTTCCACTGCTCGCCATCTTCTTTCACCACTAGAATTGATCCCGCAGATCTCTTACTGAATAAGGTCTACCACAGGCCCGAGTGAAACCCCTCAGCAACAAAGGCGTCCCCTTGAAGCCAAAACAGCTCTGATACCAAATGTAGATTTTAACCCCATACAAAAATTATCTACATGCGAACTCTAAAACACAGAAAATAAACAATAGCGAGAGCATAACACATAAAACAAATATACATAGAGATTTTCCCCTGGATCCCAAAACCAGGACTACTAGATTGATTTTTCATTATGTTCCTTTCAATGTTACAATACATATATATACATGCCGAAGCATCCAATACCATGGACCGAAAACCATCGCACCTAAAAACCATGTGCGAAAACCATGCACAAAACCATAGGTAGGTCCACCCACCTAATATAGGGTCCCAAAAAAAAATTCCACGAGGCGTTGCCCCAGACCCCGTAGAGGGGAGCTAACCGCCCCCCTTAAACCCCCCATATAGGGGGGGCTACCTCTCCCCTGTGACCCCCCCCTCCCCCACCCCACGCTATGACAAAGGGGGGGCTCCACCCCCCCTCTAACCCCATGGTTTAACTAGGGGAGCTAGTCATGGAAAGAATATAACACAACCCAACATTATCAATGAGGCCTCTATTTTCTTCAGTTTCCATTATTTTCCTTCAATTTCCTCCTTCCATGCAACCTGTGACCTTTCTCCCTACTTTTCTCCCAATTTCCTTTATTTTCATAAGTAAATACCTATTGCATTTCCAAATCCTTTTCCATTTCCTTTGCCAACTTTCTTATCCATAATAAACTGAATGAACACCCACTAGGATGTTTTTCCTGTTGAAGAATCTAGGGAAAAGCTGTGTAGTGTGGTTCTTTGTTACTTGATAACAATTTGTGGAGTCTTTTTACTTTTCTTGATAGCTTATTCTTCTTCTTATTATTATTAGTGTCTATGTGTGTACTTCATCAAACTACTACCAAAACACAAAAACACCAACAAGAAGCAAGCAAACAAGCAGTCTTAATGCTTAAACTACTAAATTGGGATGAAGAGATAGTGCCCGTAGGTCCTACATTTGAAGATGTTCTAAAAGGTTTCAAACCCTATCCTTCCACCAATGCTTCAAACCTGCAACTCATTCCAAAAAACCATATATACTAGCAGTAGTTTGAAGCATGTTCAAGATAAGAAAGTTAGATTATATAAGAATATGGATATAAAACATGAGATCATACATAATTAGATCATAACATGAATTAAAGCATAAATATCATAACATCGTGAACAAGATAGAGCTTCTTTATTGATGTCTACAAAGAAATCTGGAAGAATACAACATGATTCGACCACATATCCAAGTGAAACCTTCCTCTGGATTCGTCCAACCCAAGCCTCAACAATCCTCTTTCAAATGAATACACATAAATTCCATATAAAGGAGATGGACATATCTAGGAGGAAACAAGGGTTTCTTATAGCTGGAAATGCAGAAGGCACAAGGATAAATCAGACTTGATCAAGGACCAATTGGATATAATATCAATATCCTATCTTCTCCTCCTTAGGCCTTCCCATGAGGTGTATTTATATCACCCCAAAACAGTTGTTTCAGTTGTGATACAGTTACGCCACAGGCTCCTATAGGTGGGCTTTCAGTGTAACCCATAAATCCCACTCATAAAATAGAAATTTTATATTTTTTTAATATATCAAATTATATACAAGGGTTGGGTATAGCTGGACCTACATGTGCACGTGCTTTTTGAAGGGTAAAGTCGTGTATGGAATTTAAAATAATGTTTTTTAGTAAAAGGACCAAGTCTAAAGGGAAAGGGTTGTCCAAGGCCATGACTCAGAGCATCAAATCTACTAGGGTGGTAAATGGTGCTATAACAAAAGCTAATCACTCAACTTTTTTCGAATCCTTGGTTGCATAAACCAAGAATTATGGGAGTTTTACTTAGATTTTGTAGCCTTCTTGAGTATATTACAACTTCGAAGCAACTACCTAGTAGCTAAATACAACTAATATTAATGTGGATGCCCTAAATGTATATCTATATTAGCCAAAATAACCATCACAACTAAAAAAACTAGAAACATAATTAAGGCATTGAATTGAAGATAAATTACAAATATCAAACAAAAAATATTTATGACAAAGATCAAAACAAGTGAACACACTCAAGTAGAATTGGCCTCAACATGAAATTCATTCTTTATGCTTGAAATAGAATTTTATCAGCATAAGAGACGTTATGTACAACAAAAAAGATATTGAAATCAAGAAAGTAAAGAAAAGAAATAGGACACAGCATGGTAAGATAAGAAATAGATCCTTCATTGAGTATACTTGAAAATATTGTTTTGATATAATAAACTCAAACTCAACATATTAAAATGATCTTCATTATGAATCTCCAACTACAAAAGAATACATCTATGAGTCGTATAACTCTAATGCAAATAAAAAAGAACAATAAATAAGCCTTGGCCTTGTTGCAGCTTGCTCATTAGGAAATTTTGGATGTCTGTATGCTACTGCATAGAATGCCAGTTATCAGTACTGACAAATATACAACAATTATAATACCATCAATGACCAAAGTAAATAATACCTTAATCAACAAGTGAGACTTTTAGATCTCCATTCATTGTTATTATTTAAAAGGAGCATTGTAACAAGAGTTTATAAGATTCAAATATTTAAACAACACAGCAAAGTATCCCAAAACTAAAGTAACCAAATTAAGCCATGCCATTCTCTATGCAAACTTCGATCTTGTTTTCCTTCTTCGAGCATGTAATTATATGAGATTTCTTTGAGATGGTTATGCAACCATTTTATTTTCGTTAACTCATGTTAACAATCAATTACTGAGATAGGTAAGGAGGAAAATAACGTTAAGGAAGTGGAACTGATGAAAACACACCATACAGACCTTCCACAAAAACAACAAGACCCTCAGGAACCATCACAACCTCTTAGCTAACCAGCGCCTCAGTCCCACTGAGTTTTTAGACCAATTAACCCTCGAACACTCCCATGATATGGGCATGCCAGCATCCAAGAGGCTCTAGACACTCCCACAACATGGCATGCTAGCATCTAGGGACTATTTTTCTCAGTGTTGTGCAAACATCCCTGGGATTTGAGCCCTTTTTTAGGCCAAGAGCCCAGGTCACTGACTAGAATTGCATGACACCTTCATAATAGAAAGATAAAAAGGAAACGATGATACAAAAGTAATTTCTTAAATAATACCTTGACTAGACCCCTACTAGCCATGACAACCATTTCGTCAAACATATAGAAAATATGTAATTTACAGGTGTAAACGACATATCTAAGCATAGGGGTCTCATACTTATCAGAGAATCGCTAAGAAACATTGCTCCCCTATATCATTAGTTGCATTTTCATCTATTAAGTCATAGATACATTGTTCATTCATTTACAAATCAAAACATAAGGAGAGCCATACGTCATCATTGTCATAATACATGCTTATAACCAGCATAATAACAACAGAAATATCAAGGATACATTAGCCATAGAATCGACATATAAACCAGTATAATACTCATAAAATATCAAAGATAAATAACCTCATATTAATGATGTGAAAGTCAACCCAGTACGGGACTACCATGTTCCACCCAACCATAGAATGATTGAGCCAATACTCTCTTCATCCATTCAACCTGTGCCATATTCCAAGCATGAATGTGGGATCTCATAAAACACATCAATCAATCCATCTAGGGCTTCTAGAGTCCAACCAGCTCAACCCATCAAACAGTGATTCCACCTCACGGTCAGACATCACAAAGCCATCATCATATTGGTCTCTATCCAAGCCTTCTAGGGCTCTAAAGCATTTGTTCCAACCAAGGCTTCTAGGACTAGTAACTCAACCCACAGCTTCCACTGGGCTTCTAGATTGTTTTTCCAACCCAGGCTTCCAGGACTAGTAACTCAACCCACCAAGGGCTTCCAGAGCGTCTGCCCATCCAAGGCTTCTGAGACTAGTAACTCAACCCAATTTGCTATAGGGATTCCAGAGAATTTGTCTAACCAAGGCTTCCAGGAACTAGTAATTCAACCCAAGCTAAAGGAAACATGAGAACCAACCACAAAAAAAAGAAATAAAACCATAATACCATGGTTATCCAAGAAAGGGAAAGGTTAGGCAAATCCACTGTCAATCTAGGGAATCCTCCATGCCAATAATAGATCATAACCAAGAAACCACATGCATGCCAAAACTAGTGAGGAAAACATACATGCAACTCGGTACCTACAAGAAAAACATGTTGTAGTTGTTGATCCTGATGTCCTCCTGCACTTTCCTACTTTTCCTTTTCCTTCTTGCTCCAAAACTCCAGTATGCCACACTCTCCAAGAGTGCTCCAAGAAATATAAGTGTCCAAGAGTATGAGAGAGAGAGAATAGAAGAGAGCTCCACCAAAACTAAATGACCAAATTTTCCAACTGATCCTTAGAAGCCTTTTTATCTGTAGGTTTTAAACCTGTACATAAATTACCTGCATACGAATTCTAAAACACAGAAAGTAAACAATAGCGAAAGCATAACACATAAAACAAATATACACAAAGATTTTCCCCTGGATCCCAAAATTGGGACTACCAAATTGATTTTTCATTATGTTCCTTTCGATCTTACAATACATATATATACATGCCGAAGCATCCAATACCATGGACCAAAAACCATCATGCCCAAAAACCATGTGCGAAAACCATGCACAAACCATAGGTAGGTCCACCCACCTAATATAGGGTCCAAAAAAAAATTTCCCTGTGGCGCTGCCCCAGACCCCATAGAGGGGGGCTAACCACCCCCCTTTGACCCCCTTGCTGCACAATTGACGCAAAAAAGGGGGAGCTCCGCCCCCACTCTAAGCCCCCGGTTTAACTAGAGGAGCTAGTTGTGGAAAGAATATAACACAACCCAACATTATCCCACTTGTTGTTTTCTTTCAACAGGGGGCCACAGGAGAGCTTAGCCATTTATCCAGCCCTGCAATGCCCATTGTTTCTCTACACCAAGATAACTTCTCAGAGTTCACATATTTTTCAATGCATCTGCAGTATTCTTCAAAGTGTCCACCTTTACTAGCAACACCTTTTTGTCTTCTATCATATCCCTCACAAAGTGATACTGAACATCAATGTGCTTTATATTTGAATGATATGCAGGGTTCTTTGCCAAGAAAATTGCACTTTCCCTATCACATTCTATCCTTAGAGCTCCATATATTAACCCCATACTTGAACACAATCTCTGCAACCAAACTAATTCCTTGCTTGCATGAGTAGCTGCCATGTATTCTACCTCTATAGTTGATAGTTCCATTACAGATTGTTTCTTAATCATCCAACTGACTGCACCTCCAAATAGGTTAAACACATACCCACTTGTAGATCTTCTCTGATCTAGATCTCCAGCCCAGTCTGCATCAACAAAGCCACGAATATTTAACACTCTATCCAATCGTGATCTTCCTTGGTAGCACCGACCATAATCACTAGTGCCATGCAAATACCTGAAAACCCGCTTCACTGCTGTCCAATGCTCCTTTCCTGGTTTAGACATAAACTTGCTCAATACTCCCACTGCATGTGCGATGTCCGGTCTAGTACAGACCATTGCATACATCAGGCTATTTACTGCACTTGCATATGGAACACGGGACATGTCCTTTTCCTCTTCTTATGTCTTGGGACATTGTTCAGAAGATAACCTCACACCTATAGGAATAGGAACCTTCACCGGTTTACTATCTTGCATATTAAACCTCTACTGTATTGTCTCAACATACTTCCTCTGCTTTAACCAAAGCTTCCTCTTTGCCCGATCTCTTTTAATTTCCACACCCAAAATATAGTTTGCAGCACCAAGATCATTCATGTCGAATTTGGAGGACAATTGGGTCTTCAAATCCTAGATAATTTCTTTGTCATTTTAAACCAGCAACATATCATCCACATACAAAACCAGATAAATAACACAGTCACCAATTAATTTAAAATACACACAGCGATCTACTTTGCTTCTGGTGAAGCCAATTCCCCATATAAATGTATCAAATTTCTGATACCACATCCTTGGTGTCTGTTTTAACCCATACAAAGACTTCTTTAACTTGCATACCAATTCTTTCTTACCCTTCGCTGCATAGCCTTCAGGTTGCTTCATGTAGATATCCTCTTCTAGATCCTTGTGAAGAAATGTTGTCTTCACATCCATCTGTTCTACCTCAAAATCAAAAGCAGAAGCAACAAATAAAAGTAATCTAATAGAAGTTACCTTGGAAACAAGAGAAAAAATATCACCAAAATCAATTGCCGGCACCTGTGAATAACCTTTTGCTACCAACTGAGTTTTGTATTTCTCCACTTTTCCTTCTGAATTTGTCTTCTTTTTGAACACCCATTTGTTGCCAATGGGTTTCCTTCCAGCCGGCAACTCCACCAAATCCCAAGCCTCATTTTTGTGTAAAGATGCCATTTCATCAACCATGGCCTCTTTCTAGAGTTTTCCATCCTTTGAATCTACTGCTTCCTTCAGAGTTCTGGGATCATCGTCAGTAACAGATAAAGCAAAATTTTAACAGAAAGAAGATAGACTATACCTTTCAGGCTCCCTTCTTTCTCGAACTGATCTTTTCACAGTTGGAGTTTGTGGCTCTTCATCTTCTGATTCCTCCTTCGATGTAGATTCTGATTCTTCCTCCTTTAGCTCAAACTCTATCTTCTCAGGTTCCTTTCATTGGACTTCATGTTTAATAACATCTCTCACCTCTCTAAACACCACATCTCAGCTGTACACAACCTTTTGTGTGACTGGGTTCCAAAGCTTATAATCCTTTAAACCATCCTTATACCCAATAAAGATGCACTTTTCAGATTTACTATCCAACTTGGTTCGTTTTTCCTTTGGAACATGTACATATGCATCACATCCAAATACCGTCAGATGTGAAAGAGACGGTTTCTTACCAGTCCATACCTCTTGTGGAGTCTTATCCTCCAACGCTGACGAAGGTGACCTGTTGACTAGGTAACATGTAGTATCCACCGCCTCTGCCCAGAATTCTTGTCCTAACCCGACACCTCTGAGCATGCTTCTTGCACCTTTATCTTCTTCTCTGTCTGGTTTTCCACTAGAGCCTTAAATTCTTTAAATCTGTTAAAGACTTCAGATTTCTTCTTAAGGAATTATATCCATGTATTCCTTGAGAAGTCATCTATAAATGATACATAGTACACAGACTTACCCAGTGATGGAACCTTCACAGGTCCAAACACATCATTGTGCACAAGTTCTAATATATGTTTCGCCCTCTTACCACGAGAGGGAAAACTCACCCGATTCTGCTTCCCATATACACAATTTTCACAGAAATCAAAATCCAGAGAGATATTACTCATACCTTCTACCATACCTTTACCATGAAGTTTCTGAAGGCCCTTTTCTCCAATATGTCCAAGCCTTTGATGCCACAACATGGTCTTCTCTCCAGATACCACTAGATTTTCTGCTCCACTTTCAGGAACCACAGAACTATTGCACCCATCAA
>APFE030873505.1:87448-125704 GCA_000404065.3 Pinus taeda
AAGGATGCACTTGAGTCAATCAACCATGCCTCATGATCTACATGTGTACTTGAAGAAGCGAAGTACACATCCCCACCTTCATCTGAGGTGGTTTTCACCTCTGCAGAAGGAGCCTCATGAGATCCCTTTCCTTTGTCAGGAGCTTTAGATGTAAAGTCCCTTTTGTAGTGCCCTTCCTTTCCACATTTCCAGCACACCACCTTTACAGGTTTTCCTGGAGATTTAGATCTCCCTTTAGATTTAGATCTCCCACTCGATGAATTATTTTTGTTTTTGTTTTGGGTTTGCCCTTGTACAGACAAGGCATCACCATTTTGGCTCTCCATAGTTTTCCGTCTCATCTCCTCCTTCAGCAAGGATGAGACTATTTCATCAAAATGCAAGGTAGTTGCATTGCTACCTATTGCAATAACGAGACTATCTCACGAATCTGGTAGAGAACACAACAAACTGATGCACTTATATTCATCTGAAATTTTAATATCAACAGATGTTAACTGACTTACCATAATATTAAATGCATTCAGATGCTCTATCACTGAGTCTCCATCTTTCATCCTCAGGTTATACAACTTTTTCCACAGGAACAATTTATTCACCAGAGACTTAGATTGGTACAAAGTCCCTAACTTGTCCCACAAAGCCTTTGCCGTAGCTTTCCCTGATACATTCAACAATACTGAATCTGAGACACACAATCGTATTGTGCTCTTTGCCTTCCCATCCAACTTCTTCCATTCTTCATCGGACACTCCCGTTGGTTTAGTACCTAGATCTACTGCGATCCACTAGTCTTTATCCACCAATAGATCCTCCATCTTGAGTTTCCACAACTCAAAACTCTGACCATTAAATTTATCGATCTCTATATTTCCACTGCTCGCCATCTTCTTTCACCACCAGAATCGATCTCACGAATTCGAAAACACAAAAAATAAACAATGTGAGATCATAATACATAAAACACATATACATAGGGATTTTACCCTGGATCCCAAAACCGGGACTACCAGCTTGATTTTCATTATGTTCCTTTCAATGTTACAATACATCTTTATACATGCCGAAGCATCCAATACCATAGACCTAAAACCATCGTGTCCAATACCATGGACCGAAAAACCATTGCGTCCAAAAATCATGTGCAAAAATCATGCACAAAACCATAAGTGGGTTCGCCCAACCTAACATAGGGTCCAAAACCAAAATTTTCCGGGGCGCTGCCCCGGACCCCATAAAGTCTGGTTATGAGTGCCCTTCAAACCCCCTGTTAACTATGTGGAAATAATATAACACAACCCAACAAAAGAAGAAGAGAGAGAAACCAAACTTTGAAAAGAGAGAATGAAATGTTTGATCTCCTATCCTTTCAAGGTCATAGGGAGTTGGAGACTTAAAGCTAGACTAGAAAAAGTGGTGAAGTTTTTTAAAGGAATAATATTTTCTATTATCTCCTATGTGAGAAGGAAAGGAAACAAACTTGCAAACAAATTAATTAATGAACGATTCAACTTCAAAGATGAGATTTTGGATTGGAATTGGATTCAATAAATTCCATATTCATTACAATCCACGTGTAAGGAAATTTCAGGAAAGTATTATGCCCCCCATAAATGGTGTCAAATATGGGGGTTGCACCATTTCCTTGATATGGGAGAAAAGAAGTTAACATGGGGGATTTTTTACAACCCCTAGATGACACCTTGCATCCACGAAGGAGCTCATTCGAATGACTGAACGTGAGGTGCATTTCATGGGAGGTTTGGTTCATCATGGAGGGTGATGTGTATGAGGCTCTAGATGGACATCCATGCTTATAATATTCCTTCAAGCTTGTAGCAGGTATAATTATGTTGAATTATATGGATATTATGAAGAATTATGACCCAGGGCGGTGGAGGAATCAGGAATCTCTGTTACAAATATAAATAGCTCTCTTTCTCATTGAAAGCCTTGGTGTGATGAGTTGTTAATGAGCCTTCCATTAATTTGTTGTTTATTGAGTGTTTATCCTATCTAGCATTGTTATTTCTTTCACTAATGTTTCCTTATTTTTCGCTTTTGGTTATCATCGAGTGTTGGGTTGCTAAATCAATGTGAGATTTCAGGTGACAATTCCCTTTCTCAATGGTTTAATTATCGCTCTTGGCTTGAAAGTGGAGATTCATATACTCATTTTCATTGGAACAAGGTTTGGGCTCCAAGATTTTGTGTGGTGGTATTTTCTCTATCTCCAGGGCCAATCCTTTTTAAGTTTTACATTTTTTGTTTATTGCATTTGGCTTTATTTTATTGGTTTCTTGCTTTTCCTCCTATCACTTGGAATTATAGTTCCTTTTAGGTTGGTTTTCTTGTTTTCTCTCTTGTCTCTCTCCCTCAATTAGACTACCTAATAGGTGCTTTCTTTTATTTAATTTTTAGTGAATGTTTCTTGGGAGGTTTGCTAGATTGGAGAAGTCATAATCGATTCCTTAAATTGAGATTGGTTTTCTTTTTCATTTTTCTCTCTCTTCCTGCTCAATTCTCTTTCCTAGGTCTTCCATTGACATCAATTTTATAGTCATAGTTATTATTTCCTTTGCTTCATTACCCCTTCTAGTATGCTGTGAAAAATGGGTAGAGTCACTCCTCCTAGCTAGTCTAAGGCACATCAACAATTTTCATTTCAGCCTCCAGCTCATGCTATTGCTTGTCATTTAATGACATGCTTTATGGAGGAAATTCTTGAAGAAGTTCATAGAATTAATTCATAGGATGAGGAGGAGGTTTTTTATAGTGACAAATTTACTCTAAATTATTAGGTTAACATGGACACAAGGAATTGGATCCTAGAGACTACAAATTCAACTCTCTCTCGTTAGAATTCATACATGCAAATAATCAACTTTGTATTGGCATATTAAAACTCTTATGGGAAAGGTTCTCATGAATTGATTAGACACACATAAGGAAATTATGGTGTGCATTGTAAAAATTATGGAAAACGTGGAGAAGTTAAACAAACAGGTTCATGTTATGGATAATAAATTTGTAAACCTCAATTTCACCTTATCTAAAAAATAAAATATTCCTCCACCAATTCAGGTGGACTATGCCTTGGGATGATATTATCAGGTGAGCCAAATTTTATAATATGGTTTTATGTTATTCCATTATTCTAGTTATGGCTGCCCATTTTTTGCAAAGCACTTCTATAATTTTTCAGTTCAAATGATAAACTTGTAACTATCATAATATGTAATGTCAAAATTTTGAATCTCTACTATTGTTCTCATTTCCCAAGTAGCACACTAGCAGCACATGAAAAATAACTATGTATCTCTTTTTCAAAGTAATATAAAGTGCCTAAAATTACAAAAAAAACGTTTAATAATAATATAGAAAAATAGAATATTAGGGTCCCAAACTCAATTGAAGGAAAATGAAAACTATAGTATAAAAAATGGAAAAATAAGACCAATGAACTCAACAAAGAAAGATATAAGAAAATCATAATTTGAGAGACAAGGTTAAAGGGCTAGAAGAAAAGCTAACTAACCAAATGGTTCAAAATAGTTTGAAAAATAAGGTGGAAATACATAAGTTAAGTGAGTTGGATCACGAGCTTAAAAAAGAGCATTGAATCTCATAATCTTTGGTATAAAAGAGTATAAAGGTGAGGATACACTAGCAATAGTAAGCGAAGAACTAGAAAGGAACCACAAATTCAAATAACTTATTTGATAAAAGCAAAGACGCTAGAAAAAACAATTGAACATAAAGATAGGTTGATTTGTGTTAAGATAAAATCTAATGACCATAATATGGTATACTAAAAAAATGCCCAAGCCTAATGGGTTGTCGATATTTATAAAAGAAGACGTCATTCCAAAATACCAAGATAAATTTAGAAGGGAAGTTTAAATGGTAAAAGAAACTACAGAGGAAGGAAAAAAATGTGATTAATTATAAATTGAACAATTATTATTAGAGAAAGAAAAATGATAATGATAAATAGGAATTTGGAATACTTCGAATCCTCTATTGGAACTATTGTGACTTTGCATGGCACAAAAGTCATACATAATGTTGGATCTTGAGTGAAATTGCTATTCTTTTTTAGTTGAAACATGGGATCATGACGAGTCTAAAGTTCCTAACATTTAAATATTTTTCTGTCGATTAGCATTGTTGGATTGTTGGCATTGTTAGGATCATAAGTGGCATCAAGTTTGTTTCCATTGATTTCAACTACCCTAGCATTGATGTCAAATGCATAATGTGTTTGACATTGATGTGCATGGAGTGCTAAGCTGAGGGGGAGTCCTATGGTTGTTGTACTCTTTGGTAGAGAATCATCATAGTAGTAGGATATGAAAAGAATCTATAAAACCTTATACCTATGATGGTTGGTTAGCCCAGTGTTTGAAGGGATTTCCACCTTAAGATATTACCTCAAATTCTCCTAGAGGTGGCATAATTAGATAGTGTTCAGAAAGATATTTCCAACAGTATGTTGAAGTTTGAAGAAGGTCTTCTAGGTCAAGAGTTACAATTAGCTAAAATACGCAAATAAGAGAGGTCAAAAGGAAGGGTTCAAGGGCTCAATGTTCCCCTTATCCCTTGTCTTTTGTGCGAAATTTATTTGTTAAAAAAATTGATTCGGATTGGATCATTATATTGTTTGTCATCCATTTGTTTTTACCAGTGGGACCCAGTTTGGAAAAACGGGGTCTGAAACCTTTCCTAATTAAAATATTTAAATTTTTTATACATATCATTATTATATATAATTTTTATAAATATCATTATTATATATTTAAATTTACATGATAATTGGAAAAGTAGTAAACTATTTCTTCTAGTTCAACATTTACATGCAACCTCATGGCATTTCCTTAAGTCTCTGAACAAAAGGTAACAATTAAGAAGGATGTTATGAAACACTTGGTCTCATCTTTGAGATAAAAATATATTTATAATTCTTAATTTTATAATTAAGAAGAAATTTTAAATAAATATAAAGAAAAATATTTTATTTTATAAAATTATGATTAAAAATAACCAAGTTGAACTAAAAATACAAGTAAACCACCAAATATCTAATCTGTGTTATTTACCAAACAAATTAAAAACAACATATTGAAGGTAGATACTGAAATTAGATAAAAAGAAATGATTCTTTGATAAAATGAACTTATTACATTTCAAATACAACAAATTAAGCTATGTCCCATTCAAAATTGGGATCGGTGTGACTATAAACTTGATTGTTACAATCACTAATTTGCAAATAGACATATCCAAAGGTTATGTATTAGCAATAGTTATCATCTCCCTGCATACAAACATAACAGTAATCCATCCATTACTCTTACCCCTTCTCACATCCCCTTGGCTTTTCTTGCAATAAAATTTGCACGGTGTATTTCTTCCTCCCTCCCTTCCTCTACCCATTTACTACAATTTTCTATTAGTGCTTTGTCTAGTTCATTTTTTATGCAATGACCAATAATATTTGCCAATAAGCATCTTAAATCATGGATTGCAATATCTGAATTAGCATCAACTACTTTCCATGTTTTGTACAGGTCATATTTCAGAGTTGCATCCATTCCTCGAAGTCGCGAAGTCGCGCCCATCTATGCTCTGTGGAGTCCCTTGTTTTGAAAGTTGATGCATTTTCTCTTTGAGTGGCATGGTCTTGCCTTCCAACAAAGTTTCGGCCTTTTTATTCTGAATGTGTTGAAGAGTGTTGAATTCTTTGTTAGCTGCTAGACTCACTTAATTGCCTTCGGGATCTAAACTGTCCACAAAATCTATGAAGTCCCATGGTTGGCAATAAACATTCATAGCCTCATTATTCACATCACAATTTGTTAGATTTAATGGAGAAATGTATTCTAGCAAAGAGTCAGTTAATTAGTTAGGCGTGAGACTTAGATTAGGAATTTATTCCTATTTTCTAAGTGGTTGTTCTAACCTACCTATTTGCTTGTAAACTATTTATTCATGGCGATTAATGATGAATGTGTAGAGAGTTCTGCTAGAGGCAATCTCCAGGTGAAGCCCTCACCTTAGAGTTGTTTATTGAATATATCAGGTGTCTTTAAGTTTTTAACATGGTATCGAAGCTTCTGGGTTGAGTGAGGTAAAGCAAGAGTGCTTTGGTTATTGGGTGAGTTCTCGGAGCAGGATTGTGGCCTTTAGTGGTGCAAAGAAGGCCTAGTGAGGAGGCAAAGCACGAAGTAAGTCTAGAGAAAATTGTTCTTTGCTTGATCAACACTCTTTTTGGCTAAGAAAATGTGCTTTCAGTTGTTGACTAACACCTTTCCTACAGAGAAATTTATGCTACTTTGTTGACCAGCCTGTGGGAGTTGGATCTACTGATGTGCTGTGAGGGGGTTGAATCTTCCCTTTTGCTGGTCAATCTCGTCAAGGTTCGCAGATCGAGTTGCACTTGTTTGAATAAGTCGAGAGCAGCTTCGAAGATCTATCTAAGAGGTTGTTTTTTGGTGGATCCATGCAGTGGAACATATCTCATGTATGCGAGGTCCGTGATGGTGGATCTACTGTGACTGAGTTGAAGGTCATGTGTGTTGGCATTATAGCTGATCCAGATTTAAACAGGAACACAACAAATTACAAATATAACCATACATATAGAGATTCCGTAGAAATAATACTTTGTTTCATTACTGTAAAATATTGAAATATGCTTACAAACAGTAATGGAAATAAACTAGCTAGGGCAATGGTAACTTATCTTTGAGTAAATTGGTACATCAACTTCCCGGGGTCATAACTTTGGCATATGATCTCCGTTTGACGCGCACAATATCTCGTTAGAAATATCTATTCGAGAACTACAACTTTTGGAAGAGAAACATAGGTGCATAGACCCATGTTTCTCCCAACATTCCCAAAAAACGTCGTTTAGGGCCTTAAAATGGCCCCGGAAGTTCAGGAACCGAAAAATGCTAAAAATAGTAAACTGTGCTACAATTAAGGAAACTGAAAAACTGAAAGAGATAGTTGTGGGGGTCCAAGTGGGATAGGTGGGTGGCCACCAACATTTGCCTGGATCATTCCTCCCCCCTTAGGAAGCAATAGTCCCCATTGCGTTGAGTTCCTCCATGAGATGAGGAAACTTCTGCTAAACTTGGTCCCCGGTGAGTTGTTCTGCAACCTCTGTTGTGTCCAGTAATGGTGGAAAGTATGGTCGACGATGGTCCACATTGAACACTCGGTGCAAGCAAAGGAATGGGGGAATGTTGCGCTCCAAAGCGTTGTTTCTCGCAACTTTAGTAATGGTGTAAGGACCATGTTGGAGTGGTCAGAGCTTCTGATGGGCTCTTGTAAGGCGTTCTTTCTGTAGATGCAACCAAACTTTGTTGCCCACTTGAAACTTGTGTGGTAGCCCTGTGGGCGAGGAGAATTTATTCCTGTGTTCTTTCATGACCGTATCCCTCTGTTGCTGCTATTGCGTGGAGGAACCCTTTGCGAGGGTTATGGATGTGGCGATGATCTTCCCTTTACTTTTGGAGTGAACAAGACAGAAAATGAATTTCCTAGTCTGGGAGATGAGCTTGTTGCCTTTCTTAGCAGTGATCAAAGAGGTGGTGGTAGGTGGGGCTACCTCCGGTATCCTGTATAATGAATTACCCAAAGAAATAATAATAGCTTGAGGCCTTGACTCATACACAACATGTCGCCTCCATAAGTATGGTTAGCTTAATAATACATCACAAACATCCAAAGGTGCAACATCACACAATACCTCGTTTGTGGAGGGTTTGATGGTGTAGGGAATACAACACTATTGGCGAACTCGGAGATCTTGTCCTTGGTGAAGCCACCCGATACTATACAGTTGCAGGTGTGGTGTAGTCGTTAGGCCCAACCACTTCATGACCTCTGTTGAAATGAGGTTCTTTTGGCTCCCAATATCAACAATGAATTGTAATAGTGGACCCTTCACCCACATCTGTGGCGGAAAAGATGCTCCCCATCCTCTGGATCTTCGGGCTCATTCTTCTGGATCTTGGCGGTGGAAACAGTGGCGCTGGGCTCCGCATTAATGATCTGCTTCCCTTTGCCATTCCCCTTGTCGGGCTCTACCTTAGGGTCAGAACATGCATCTGATTCTGAAGCCTTCAAATCGGCCACCAGCGACTGCTTGGTCTGACACTCACTTGTGTTGTGAGCGGGGCTCTTATGGAACTCACACCACTTTCCTGTGTCCTTCTTCGACTTCGTGGTGTTATTCTTTTCTTGCCGCTTCGACGGGTTGTCTTGGGTCACCCCGCCTTGGCTTTGTCCTTTGGTCTTCGGATTCGCAAATCCAAAGTATCACTTCTTCTATTTAAACTTTTGCTTGATCTTGACAGTGTATCGGTACACCTTGCCAAGCGAGGAGATGTTCAAGAACTCCATCTCTTCCTGGATGTACCTGTGTAGGAAGCGGCAGTATTTGACTACCAAGTGTAGCTCAAAATCCTTGATACCCAACTGTGTGCGAAGGGTATGAAAAATGTTTGTGAACTCCGACACATCTTGGTCCCTTCCCTACCGCAGCGTGGTCCACTTTATATATTTTTCCTCATAGCTTTTGACAGGTTAATACTGCTCCTTGATGGCGTCGCAGAATGCATTCCAAGTGGGAGCGGCTGAAAACAATGAGTTCATACTTTCATCCTTCTACTCATAGTAGGTTTCCCACCAGTCCTTAACATGGGGGGCTACTTTGAGAAGAGCGAAAATAATCTTTTCCCAACTGGAAAAATCATGAACAGAAAAATACCCTTCTAGCATATTTAACCATTTATCTAGAGCATATGCGTCTATTTTACCCTCGAAGATGGGGATTTTAAAATTAACTTGTACCTTAGAGGGTGTGGTGTTTCCATAGTAGCTGTTGGAATTGATGCGTCGCCTCTGGGTAGCTGCTGAAAGATCTGGGTAAAGTTGTCAATCATCGCATTGCTTTGTCGCTCGAGGGCTTCTTCGAGCAAGATTTTGATAGGAACTCCTGCCCCCTCATCTTTATTTTCATCCACCATGGGATGGCGTCGGGATTTCCAAGGCTGGTCTTGCAAAGGTTCGACCAGTTCAAACCCCAACTCCTTATACCTCGACCTCTTTGGGGACATGCAAAGAAAAATAGAGAAAAAGCAGACCACTCTGATACCACTGATCCAGATTTAAATAGGAACGCAACAAATTACAGACATAACCATACATATAGAGATGCAATAGAAATAATACTTCATTTCATTACTGTAACATACTGAAATATGCTTACAAACAGAAATGGAAATAAACTAGCTAGGGTGATGGTAGCTTATCTTTGAGAAGAGATGTGGTGGCTACATGCCTCTGAACTATGTTACAATGAGACTCGAAGACCTATTTATTGTTGAGAAACAA
Organism: Pinus taeda; assembly: GCA_000404065.3. Taxonomy (NCBI): domain Eukaryota; kingdom Viridiplantae; phylum Streptophyta; class Pinopsida; order Pinales; family Pinaceae; genus Pinus; species Pinus taeda. The sequence goes on from APFE030873505.1 coordinate 96,857, forward strand.
TGGAAAACCCCACAGATCCAAAAACCTAACCCTAGAAGATGAAACGCCAAACTGTGGGCCCTGTTTGGGTAAATGGGTGCATCAACTTCTCGGGGTCGTAACTTTGGCATATGATCTCCGTTTGATGCACACAATATCTTGTTAGAAATATTTATCTAAGAACTACAACTTTGGGAAGAGAAACATCGGTCCATGGACCCATGTTTATCCCAGGTTTCCCAAAAAAATCGTTTATGGCCTCAAAACGGCTCCGGAAGTTCAGGACCCAAAAAAACTGCTAAAAATAATAAACAATGCTACAATTAAGGAAATAGAAAAACTGAAGAGACAATTGTGGGGGTCCAAGTGGGATAGATGGGTGGCCACCAACATCCACCTGGATCAGTAGCAGTGGCGTGGAGATCACTGGGGGATCTGGTGCAGTGAGCATGGAGGCATGGTGTGGCTACTGGGATCGGCCTGGAGGTGATGTGCCTGGTTCGTGGTGGCAGCTGCATGCTGCTACTACTATTTCCAAAATTTCCTACGTGGAGGTTGCCGCTAGAGCGAGGGTGTATGCTGATAGTTTCTTGGATGAGGAGGTTTTATTAGCATAGCAACGGAGGGAAAGCGTCTCAATGAGCATTTGGTAACCTTATTTGCAGCATCATCTTTAAGATCAGACAAGATTCTGGATTTTAAGATGCGTTCCTTCCCAGGACTGTTAAGTCCCCTATTATTACAAGAGATGAAATTCATTGACATGGATATGAGTATAGAGCGAGAGCCTTTACCTTTCCTTCATTGATTAGCTTGGCACCTAGTTCTTAAAGGAGTGGTGGTCTTTCGTTCTCGCTTTCTACTTGATCCTTTGAGGTTGAGTTCTTCTACTAGAATATTGGCTAATATGCCTTTTGAAGCCGTGCTTTCTTGTGCTGGAGAGTGAGTTTTGAGTTTTAATTATTCCTGGAGGAGATAAGCTCCTTCGATTTTTTGTAGTTGTTGTTCTAATATGGCATTTATTCCTTTTGGTTTCCATTCCTCTGCAATTTTTGCAAGGTCTACCCTCTGCAGAGCTTCCTTTATTATGTTTTCGTCTGGAGTTTCCTCTGTTTCTATTTGTTGCATTTATGTATCCTCTTGCTCCTGCTCCTTTCTTCTATTGGTATTACATGTATCCATTTCATAGTGTGCATTGTCTACTGGGTTCATTTCTTCCTCTCCTACTTCATCTACTATCAATTCGTTAGGATCCATTTTCTCTTGGGTATTGTTCAGTACATTGAACTGATTCTAGCTTGCTTCTTTAGATAGGTTTTTCTTGGGGATATATTTTTTCCTGTTATTCTTGTTCCTAGATATGACTTTGGTAAAACCTTCGCTGTCTTTTTGTTTATTTGCTTGCTTTGGTGTTTAGGGGGTTTTATTCATGGGACACTCTTGGAAAAGATGCCCATGCTCATGACACTTTCTGCATCGAAAGGGTATATGTTCATAGTCTATACTTTGCAATCATATTTCATCCCTAAAGATTAATTTGATTGCTTCTCGCAAAGCACCAGAGACGTCTACGTATACGCAGATTCGGGCATAGGAAACATAGTGACCCGTTATGGTGCCTTCATACATTTTAATGTACTTCCCCAGCGGGTCTCCTATTCCTTTTAAGACTAAAGGAGCCTAATAATCAGTTGGCAAGGAGTAGAGGCGTACCCAGACTAGAACCCTAGTAAAATCCTCTTTTGCCGATGTGAAGTTCTCCCTCTAGAATCTCATGTATAAACCGACTGAGTTGTAGGGTCCTTCAAAAATTCTGTCTCTATCTTCTAGGAGGTCAAAGATGACTGTGAAAAATCCTTTAGAGCCCAACTAAAGTCTGATCTCCCCTTTGGGTGTTCATTTGCTCTGAATCCACTAGTTTAGGGCTCTTTTAGTTGGCCATATTCCCATGAACTTGCATATAACTATGGGTTCCTGTATGTATTCTCTATATTCAACTACCCTAGGGTCCTGGATTTCCAGTTCTAGTATTTTCTTGGCTTTGGGGTTACAATTATTCTTGGTCTTTTTCGATTGATCCCACGATTGCTCCTGAGATTTTGAAGGATTGACATTAGTAGGGAAGGGTGAGTCTGCGGCCTTGCTCTTGTCTTCTCAAGTATCCTTGGTTGACCTTTTCACTGTGTCTTCATTCCTTTTTGGCAACTCATTTTGTTGTGAATGAGTAATTTCTTCTTTGTCAGAGCTTCCTCTTGGTGGCGTGCAGAAGGCATAGCTGGAGGCAAACTTTGTGAAGAATGAAACCTAGTCTGGCGACCGACTAGAAACTATATCCTTGAAGTAGGAGGCGTCAGGATGCTGAAGCGAATCCACAATGGTTAATAGGGCCCCGAAAGCCAGAACCAGATCGCCGAGAAAAAGTCATGAAGCTCACACAAACCCTAGTCGCCCCTGTCACCTTTAAAAAATCACATTTACTAACTATTTAAATTTACGCATCTCTGCTAATTTTATCGTTATATATATTTTATTTTGTTTCACTACACTATTTTATTTCAAAATAACTTGATCATTCTATCCACGTTATGTACTAACTGCCCTACTAAATTTAATATTCAACTCTTGTTATCATATGTCAGTTTATTATGAAATAACCTTTTGCAAGATGTTTTTAGTTTAGTGTCTCTATACTCTTATTAACGTGCATCTATTCAACTCTTGTTATCATATGTCAGTTTATTATCAAATAACTTTTTGCAACTCTTGTTATCATATGTCAGTTTATTATCAAATAACTTTTTGCAAGATGTTTTTAGTTTAGTGTCTCTAACGTGCATCTGTCACCAAGAGGCAACATGCGTTACACATTTTTAGTGTATCTCCCTGCACTCTTATCAGCGTTGCATGAAATGGAAACAATTTTCAAAGGACTATGAAATGTCTCTTCTAACAAAACATCTATAAACCCTCTTCCATGATGTTTCAAATTTTATGTCTCATATATTTTGAGCCACCTATTTCAATTGCTTTCAGAGTTAAGGTTCGACCTTGATTTCGGCCATGATTAAGTTTCCACAAATTAATTTTTATATATATATATATACTCAATTTTTATAATATCTATTTAATATATTCAAATTTAATTTATATTAATTACATTTTTTATTGTAATTATAAAAAAATTATTTCATTAATTACATTTTTATTTGTAATTATAAAAATAGTTTATTTTAAATTATTAATAAAATTTTAAATAAAGTAATAAGGTTTATATAATTAAAAGATTCTTTATATGTATCAATTTATAATAAAAATCAAAACACTTATTTCAATTGTTAATTTATAAATATATTTTTGTTTATAATATATGGCTTATCATATTACATGCACAAAAGCATAAATCATTTTTATAATGCCATTTGTTTATATGATTTTTTTCAATTAATCAATTTTATTAAAAAATAAAAATGACATAACTATTTTGAAATAAATCTTCAACTTTTGATTTGTAATTTTTTTACTACAAATATTATAAAAATTATTGCATGTAAATTAAATCTTTACTATTTATTAATAATTATGGATAGTTAAATTAAAATTCTAAAAACCTTATTGCAAAATAAATGCTACAAGATATTCACATGTAAAATAAAATATAAAATATAATATTTTTTCTTAATTTTAATTTTTTCAAGCAAATTACATAATTTACTCTAATAAAAAAAATTAAACAAAATACTGAACTCCGCTACAATATCTATCAAGAAAGTAAGTATTTTACTCTTATCAACTAGTCTACCTCTTTTCAAGAGCAGTTATGTCAATAATCCCTCCAATTGTACGACCATCATGATAAACCCTTTGTTTGCAAAGCTATTTGGAAGCATGCTAGAAAGCAAAATTAGCAAGTGGGCAAAAGAAAGAGATAAGCATGCTAAAGGGCAAGCAGTTTTTAGACCTAAACATTCCACAGTTAATCATTGTATAACTTTAAGGCACATCATTGAAAATGTTTGGGAGAAAAAGGAAGAAGTCTTTTGTTGCTTTGTTGATTTCAGAAAAGTGTTTGACTCGGTTCCTAGGGATAAGCTTTGGCACAGAATGGAGGAACTTGGGGTTCCTAAACATTTGAGAGCAACTGTGCATACCCTATATGAAGAGGTGAAAGTCAAAATTGGAACTTCAGCAGGCATTTCTGAAAGCTTTAGAAGCAATATTAGGGTCAAGCAAGGTTGCTCGCTGTCTCCTAACCTTTTTGGTTTATATATCAGCAAGCTTGAGGAGTGGTTAAATTCGCAAGGGGGTGATGGTATCTATTTGGGCAAGTTTGTTATAAGGCTTCTTTTGTATGCATATGACCTTATTATGATTGCTAAATTGACTCTTGGTTTGCAAGAGCACTTACTATCCCATGAGCACTTTTGTAGAAGTGTGGGGATGCAAGTCAATATCAACAAAATGAAAGTAGTGATCTTCTCTAAGAAAAGAAAACATAACCAGCATAAGTTCTACTTGAAGGCAACATTTTGGAAGAAGTTGCAGATTATAAATACCTCGAAATTGGCTTTAACAAAAATCTAAGCTAGAATGGTTGTACAAAAAAAATAACTTTGAGAGGTTGGAAAACATTTTATGCTTTTCAAAATAGGTGTAGAGAGGAAGAGTTATAGATGTATACATATTTAATAAAAAAAGACAAATTCATAACCATTAAATTTTTTCAAACTAAATATAAAAAAGAAAAAAAACATATTTTATAAAAAACACAAATTCATAACCATTAAATCTTTTCAAATTAAATAACTATCTCTATATATCTAGATAGGGACCAAAATCCCGCCTCTTTTTTAAGTAGACACTACATCAATCCTACCATACTCCAATCTTACAACAATATCTTTTAGTACACACTACATCAATCCTCTAAACGCAATGGCACATAGAAAAGTAACAATGCTTAGGTCAAAAATAGACTTTGTTCAATCCTTTAAACTCAATGGCGCATCGAAGAGTAGCAATGCTCATGTCAAAAAAGAGAGTAGCAATGCTCATGTCAAAAAGAGACTTTGTTCAATCCTCTAAACGCAATGGCAAATAGAAGAGTAACAATGCTTATGTCAAAAATAGACTTTGTTCGTATCGAATATTGAGCATGTGATATAAAGACACAACGTAGGTTGATAAATTGCTTAAGATACAAAGTAAGTTGATAAGTTGTTAGAGATTGTGATGGAAAATAATACGGTTCAACTAGAACTTTGAAATAATATATTATATATAAAAATGAAAATGTATTAATTGGTCTACCTTCAGAAAGAGACCAAACAAAATTCATTAGACAAACGAAAATTATTTTTTCCGTCTAATTTTAAAAGAGACCAGATAAGATTCATTAAAATACTATTAAAAACAAGGTTTTTATATTTCCTAATTGAAATATTTTATACATATCATTATTATATATTTAAATTTACATGATAATTGGAAAAGCAGTAAACTAATTCTTCTGGTTCAGCATTTACATGCAACCTCATCGCTGTTTCGATGTTATGAAACACCTGGTCTCACCTTTGAGATAAAAATATATTTATAATTCTTAATTTTATAATTAAGACGAGATTTTAAATAAATATAAGAAAACAATATTTTATTTTATAAAATTAAAAATAACAAGTTGAAATAAAAATATAAGTAAACCACCAAATATATAATCTGTATTATTTACCAAACAAATAAAAAAACATATTGAAGGTAGAATATGAAATTAGATAAAAAGATATGAATCTCTCATAAAATGAACTAATTACATTTCAAATACAAGTAGTTAAGCAATTTCCCATTCAAAATTTGGATGGGTGTGACTATAAACTTGATTGTTACAATCGCCAATCTGCAAGCAAACAAATCCAAAGGTTATGTATTACCAATAGTTATCATCTCCCTACATAAACATAAACCTAAACGCCTAGCAGGAATCGCATCCCCTTGGCTTTTCCTGCTATAAAAGTTGCACGGTATATTTCTTCCTCCCTCCCGTCCTCTGCCCATTTACTACAATTTTCTATTAGTGCTGTGTCCAGTGCATTTTTTATGCAATGAACAATAATATTGCCGAATAAGCATCTTAAATCATGGATTGCAATATCTGAATTAGCATCGACTGCTTTCCATGTTTTGTACAGGTTATATTTCAGAGCTGCACTCATCCATTCCTCGGAGTCGTGCCTCTCTATGCTCGGCGGTGTCCCTTGTTTCGAAAGTTTGTGCATTTCCTTTATGAGTGGCCTGATCTTGCCCTCCAGCCAAGTTCCGGCCTTCTTATTCCAAATGTGCTGGAGAGTGTCGAATTCTTTGTCTGCTGCTGCTAGACTCACTAAATTGGCTTCCGGATCTGAACTGTCCACAAAGTCTATGAAGTCCCATGCTTGGCAATACACATTCATAGCCTCATCAATCACATCACAATTTGTACGGTATTCACAGACATGGATCATACAATAGATTAATGACACTGCTCTCATCTTCCAAGACTTTTTGCCAACGTCCTGGCAATACTTTTCTTCATCTACAGCCAGCGACAGCGCAACAGCCTCAACTTCGACAGACCGGGTTTTCTCTGTTAATATTTTGATCAAATCTGAGGTATTATGCTTGCCCTTTTCTATGCCTTGCTTCATATGATTCTCCGCTTCTTTAAATGCCTGTTGATTGGCTATCCACAGGCTGTAGGCGATTTCTCCTGGCATTAGGATGCAGTCCAACGCATCCTTGTAAATCGAAAAATGACCAGTTTCTTGTTGTAATATTGGCAATCCACACGACAAGGCGTAACTTTCACCGCTCATGATGAAAGGCCTGATCAATCCGATTACAATTTCAGAGAGAAACCAACTTGCTTTGCTGAGTGCAACCATGAATTTCTGCACCCAAATCCTCATGGGAAACAATAAGGAATGCAGCCTTCCTACTGTGATGAAATTCACCATGACACTTTGCCAAAATGTTCTCTCACGGATTCTTTTCAGCCGATATAATCGGCCTTTCAAATGTCTATCCAGATCCTCTTTCACCTCAACGAGACTCCTGGTCCAAAAATCCTCCAAGTGAAATAGGAAGTATGGATTTCTTGGAAAATACATAACGGCTATTACCCATCTGAAGAAGATGACGATCCATCCTACTAGAACGAAGGCAAACTCAATAGCAACCGTTATTCTGTGCACCATATCATAATCATGTCGCGGGAGGTGAATGCATTTCCATTTAACAATAAAAATCAAGACAGAAACTGTGACTAGGAAGCCTGCAAATGAACTGAAAACTGACCTGGCCATGACATAGTCAGGTTGGGATGCACGAACTACAATCCAACACTTGAGGACGTGATCCCCAGTGTTGTCACACCCTCTTTTTTCATGGGAATTACAACATGAGAGTGCTAAAGGAACCTTTTGAGAGGTGATCTTACGAATGGTTTTACCTGCTAACACCGCGCAGGTCAAGAGCAGAAGCAGCAATACACATGATATGAAGAGTATAGTGCCGGACGCTAGGAACCAGAATGATTCACTTTGGTCGGATGGGAAAGCGAACTTCTTAAATTCCAAACAAAGTAAAGCTCAAGGACCATATGAAGTATGACAGCCAATACCAATCCTCCAATATCGCTCCACACACGAGTCCAGCCAGATTGGACCATACCCGGAAGCAAATAGCCTATGAATACACACATTGTAAGTCTCCGGCAGTCAATTACCAGCTGATCTTCTCTCAGCAGAACGCCCACTTCCTTCTTTTTTTCTTGTTTGTGGTCCATATAACGGATATCCCAGAAATCAATCAAACCCAGCATCTGGATTGTGAGAGTGCTCAGAACGAGAGCTACACCAGGAATCCAGTGTGCTCTCCTCTTCAACGCCTTACAGACATCCCATAAAAGTAATATCAGAAACAAAATTGCGCACACGCTTGATGGCAACAGCTCTAGAATGTCATCAAAATGACTATGAGTGTGTTCTTCGTTTCCCATATTGGAAATGCCAACAACATGCGAGGGATGCCTTCACCACTACTCTGAATTCGACCTCGAATCTATCTGCTCTGCTACAAATGAGCCCGCGTCGCAATGTTTCAAGGAACAAATGCGGCCTTTAACATTCAAAAAGATATTCGGCTCGCTGTAAGTTTTGACAAAGTGTGGAAGAAATGAAAGTGGACCAGCGCTCTGAATTCGACCTCGAATCTATCTGCTCTGCTACAAATGAGCCTGCGTCGCAATGTTTCAAGGAACAAATACGGCCTTTAACAATCGGAAAGATATTCGGCTCGCTGTAAGTTTTGACAGAGTGTGGAAGAAATGAAAGTGGAGCAGCCGAAGATGCCCTGTGATGTGAATATCTTACGAAATTGAGATAGACCAAGAACAAGCACACGAAGCTAAATTAAAATACAGGAATTTGTAACTTTTTCCTAGATTATATTATTCTATCTTTTCCTTTTTCTTTCAAAAGCAAAAGAACAAAAATAGTAAAAGATATAAATTGTAGAAGACGTTATATTAAAAAGAAAAAGTTTAAGAATAATTATGATATGTAAGACCAATATGTTCAAATGAGTAGAATGTTACCCACAGGAAAAAGTAAAGGAGAGAGAGTAATATCTCCAAGTCTCGTAAAGATATGTATTTTTATTATTTTATCATTAATTAAAAATAAGATATAAATAATTTGAATATAATACTAACATTCACATGTAGATATTAGTTTATTAAATAAAATTTTTTTTATTAAAATTAAAATTAGAATAATATATATATATATATGAAAAAAGGCGAAGAGAGAAAAATCAAATTTCGAAAGGAATAAAGAGAACGCAGGATATGCTGTCTTTTCAAGGTATTAGGAAAGTGGAGAGTTAGAGTTAAATATGTAAAAGATAAATATTTTGAAAGAAATACTAATTCTTGTTTTCTTTCCTATGAGAAGGAATGGAAACAAATTTGCAAATAAATTAACCAATGATTGACTCAATTTCAAAGATAATATTTTGGATAGGAATCGGATTCAAGAAATTTCATATTAATAAGAGCAAAGGAGTCAATATGAGGATAGTACAACCCTCATACATTAAACATGAGATTTTCTTAAAATAGCTTGAAAATTTTATAGAAGTTTTATAATTTTCTCATTATATTTAAGCTCACAATAAGGCTACACACTCTTGAAAGAAATGTATCTGGGTTCGGTTTTTATAAATGTACTTTTGATATTTATATTTAATGAAGAAAATAAATATTTTTTTTAAAATATATGTCAATGAGTTTCTTGCTCATTGAAATAGGTCTAGTGCATATTAAAGTGGTATAGATGAGTTAAATAGTCAAAAGAAAATGTTGAAGACCTTAAGGGCATGTTTCTTTTTGGTTAACTTTGGTAGAGCTGCTATCTATATTTCAAAATCAAAATTTACATCCATCATATGTCCCAAAAGTGGTTAGCCTGCCCGGAGGAAACCGGGTAACCACCTGTCTGCATTAAAACTAGCCCAAAATTTAAAAATGTTCATCTCTATGTATCTAGCATGTCTGTTCTTACGAGTTCTACTCATTATCCTATATTTTATTTTACGGTAATACATCATATTCCAATTTATCACTAAAAGAAAGCACTAACAGACTTAACATACTGCATCAATCCTCATCTAAGGAAATTATAGGGGCAGGCGCCTTAGGGCTTGATCCAGGGATCTCACTTCTCTGCTCCAGTGTCCATTTCAGGTCTCTCAGCATCTGTTCAATTCTCCCCAAGATGAGGTTGTTGCGAGAGGCCTGAATTTGTACCGCTGCAATTTCCTCGAGGAGCACAGACTTATTGTTTTCTGTTTCTTCCTGGTTCTAGTTCCATTGTTGTTCTTTATGTTGTCGTATTTCCTCTTCTTCTTCTTCCCGGGCAGCTCGATTCAGGTTCATGGCTCTAGCTACCACATGCTACATTATCCAGTAATGTTGTAGAGTTTTTTTGAAGAGGGAATTGCGGCTCCACGAGTTGCCAGGGTCTAGCACCATGGGCTCCCATTCTCCCCTGGGGACCTCATGGTTCATGCTGATAGATCTAAGCTCTCTCTCCCAGCCAGCTATCTGCTCCCTAATTTCAGGTGAGTTCCCCACCATGTATGCATCTATAATGCTCATCATGTGCTTTGCCTTAGATTTCCTGCCTCTCCTTTTCGTATTTTTGTTGGTTCCCTCTTCCTATTTTGGTACCCGTTTCGCTTTCCTCAGGCCCATTTCCTTTCTGGACTGAATGCTGCACTTTATTGAATATTTCTTACCTGTCAAGACATGATAACATAAGTCAGTAACACGGTTTAGAATTTGATTTTTGATCCAGTTACTTACTAACTTTTCCTTACCAGGATTCTGGTTTCCCAGGGTTATATGGGTGTAAAGGTGCATCGTGCACCGAGGGCCGGCCTTTGAATCGACCCATTTCATTTTCTCCACTCAACATAGTTAAGGGTACCCCTTGCTACCCATGTTTCTGGCCTTTTGAGGGTTTGTACAGGTCGTCTCTTCTCCCCATCTACCGAAGGAGGAGGCTTTCTCTCATCTTTTGCAGGGATTTCCTACCCATTCTTCCTCTAGCCTTCTCTACAAATTTTCTTGGTGCTTGGGTCTGGCTACTTACAGGGGTACCTCTCCTTCCTAAGGTTCCTTCCTTCCCCGCTCTGTTAACATTTCTGGGTTTGGTCTTGCCTTTCCTCACGAGACCATTAGCATTTTTCCCCAGATGAGCAATAGTTTTCCTCGGAGCCAGGGCTTTCTGGCCTGCTCCTCTGGTCAGAGGTGGACACTGCTGCCCAAGTCTGAGGGCTCCTACATACTGGCTATGTCTACCTCCTGATCTATGCTTCATGGCCCTCTCAGGAATGTTGCCTAGACTCCTACTTCTAGCTACAGCATAAAAGACTAAGCAAGAGGTTGAGACTACATACCACCTTACCCCGTCGTTGTCATTTCCTTTGTCTATTCGCTGCTCATATCTACCACCTTTCTTCATTCCAACTAGCTTCATTCTTTACAGCATGCAAATAGCTATTGCCACCTCAGGCCCTTTTGGGGTTATTCCTTTCCTTCTGTCCCTTCTGACCTCCACATGTCTTGTTTCTTTACCAACACTCTTTCCAGAGTCCTCATCTCGGGATGTGCCTCGACTGTTCTGGCCACCTTTACTCCACATCATTCCTATGTCCTCCCGGCTGCTCTTGCCGTGTACTATCTGCCCTTTTGCTACCACTTGCCATCCCTTCTCTGACCCTTTTCCCGTCCTCACACCTTCCCTCCACCATCTCATTCCTAGATTGCCCCTCTACTGGCATCTTGGGATGTGATCCTTCCTTGCCCTACTCCGTCAACTACCCTTTTTGCCATTTACTCCTTTCATTTCGCTCGTGTGTCCTATCTATCATCGCCGGTTGTGTCCTTTCCCCGCATCTGCCACTTGCTGCCTTTTCCTGAACATTCATTTCTGGATCTCTATTGCCATCATTATTGACTTCTAGGAGTTTCTGCAACTGCACCTTCTTCTCCAGGTGAGGGAGGTTTGTTCCTCCGAGATCCATCGACCTTCCACTGTTTCGACTCCCCCAATTAGCCAGCTAGTCTACCAGTTTGTTTCCTTTTCGCCTTACATGTGTGGGAATGATATAGTCTATTATGTTAATCAATTTCCATATTTCATTGGTCAACCATGCTGTTCTCCAACTCCTGCTAATCTTTTCCACCGGTGTATTGTTTTCCAATATTTTTACCATGTCGACTACTAGTTTCGAATGACCTTCAATTTGAAGATTCTGGTACTTTTCCAAGATGGCAATTTTGAGTCCACGTTTTAGCGCGTGTAACTTCACTTCATTGTTCGTTTCTTCTCTGCAATCCATTGCATAAATTCTTAGAGTGGTTCCTCCATCATTCCTGAGTAACCCCCCTATTCCTACTTCTCTCGAATTACGTTTTGCTACCCCATCAAAGTTTAGCCTGACAAAGCCTTGGGGTGGATGCCTGTAAGTGATAATCTCTTCGACCTCTCTGGTTTGAGGTTTACTTTGTGTTCTGTCTATCATGCTTTGTTTTAATTGTAAGTGTTGCAAGATTCTGTCCTTTGTTTGGTTGATCTTCCAGTCTTCATGATTTCATTGTTCTGTTAAAATAGTTTCTCTAATATTTTGTAATGTTTGCTTTCATATTTCGACCGAGGTTCTCCTTTCTTCTTTGAATATCACCCTGTTTCTTTCCTTCCAGATGTTTCAAAGCATGAGACTTATGGACAGCATCCATGTGCGCGGTTTAATATTTGGTTCTGGTAAGGTTTTCTTGGCCAATTTTCCAGAGTATTTTTTATATTATAATAGTTTCTATGACTATCTTCAAACATTTGCTGGTGATTTCTCCACAGGTTGCAGTTGACGACGCAGCTATTGGTTAGGCACTCCATCATCTCCTCCTGTTCTTGGAAAAGTGTGCATCGTGAGGGTCCCTGCATGCCTTTTTTCCGTATTTGATCCCAGGTTAGTGCCCGTCCATGATGTAGAATCCATAGAAAGAAAACTACTTTAGGCCAAGTCTTAATTTTCTAGATGTTTTTCCATTTTTTTATTCTGTCGGTCAATTGTGCCTTGCCTTTAAATGATAACCTTTCGCTATAGAGAACGTGGCTTTTGTTCGAGTTCCCCATCAGAGTATATCCTTCCCTGTTTTAACCGCAATTTTCCTGGATGCCATTTCTTTGTTGTAAGCTCCCCAGCTTGCTATCTCTGGGGCTGCTACCTAGTCATCCTTTTGCTTCCAATTTTGCCAGTATTCCCTTATGCTTGGCTTTTAGAAGTTTCTGACCAATTTCCCTTCTGAGCGGGAAGTAAATTCATGGATTTCTTGGAGGGCTACTTTATGGAGAATCTTTTCTCGTTGTTGCCAGGATTCCTCCCAGATCTTGGCTGTGTCCCCCTCTCTTACTTCCCAAAAGTTGTAATCTCTTTTTAGATTTTTATTGGTCCTAGCCAAATTCCATATTGCTGATCCTTTTATCTCTGTTTGGCTTCTCATCCTGTCTTCTGGCTTCTCTACCGCCTCGTATTTCTTCTTCCATATTTTCTTTCATAGGTCTTGCCCTCCCTGTGTCCACCTCCACCACAATTTTGCTCCCATCACTTGGTTGAGGGTGTAAGGGTCATGCAGACTTAAGCCTCCATCTTTGATTGGTTTACTGAGCTATTCCCAAGAGATAAATGCCCATTTTCGTGTTTTACTTATTCTTTGCCATAAAAATTTCTTAAACATGGCTACTAATTTTTGGCAGATAGATTTAGGGACAACTTGGCTAGACATTTGGTATATTGGGATTGATTGCAACACTACTTTTAGAAGGATTATCTGGCTAGGGGTATTCAGAGCTCGGAATGTCCAATTATCTATCTTCTTTCTTATCTTGCCTATAAGATGTCTGCAATTTGCTACTCTGTACTGATGCTCATTAAACATGATGCCGAGATACTTAACTGGAAAACTTCCTAATCAGAATCTCATTGTTCTTGCTAAGAATATTTGGGATACTACTTGGGTGTTAAATAAGAAGATTTTTGATTTCTCATTGTTAATTTCTATTCCTGAGACTTTCGTAAATTCTGAGAGAGTTTTTAGAATCTGTTGGGCTTCCTTGAGAGTAGCTTGTTCGTAGATCATGATATCATCTATGAATCGCTGATGTGTTATAGGAATTTCGTTACCCCAAATTCACAATCCCTTTATCTGTTCTTTGGTCAGACGTGCTTTCACCAGTCGAACCAGACCTTCTGCTGCTAGAATGAATAGGAACGATGAGAGGGGATCTCATTGTCTAAGACCTCTCGTAGGGTTAAAGGTTTCCGATGGGGATCCATTTAGCATAACCAACATCACCAGGGTATTTACCATTGACATTATCTACTTCACCCATCTCTCGTCAAAGCCATGAGCCTTAAGGATACCCCCAAAGTATTCCCAACTAAGATGATCATAAGCCTGCGCTAGATCCAATTTTATTAGCATGCCTTTGTTTTTGGAATTTTCAGTGAGTGTATTACCTCTTGAGAAATTACTATACCATCTGTTATCTGTCTTCGTTTAGCAAATTCAGTTTGCTCCTGAGCTATGAGGTCAGACAGGATTGGTTTGAGTCTGTTTACCATTATTGTAGCCAGTGTTTTGTATACGACATTACATAGGGCTATTGGTCTGAAGCCCTGGGGTTCTTCTGAGTTCTCCATTTTTGGAATCAGAGCAAGGAAGGTGGCGTTTAGGGCCAGGTGCATGTGCTTCATGCATCTTGAATCTTCCACTAGATCCACGAGGTCCTAGCTCATGAAGCTCCAGGAGGCTTGGTAGAATTCTATATTAAATCCATCAGGCCGTGGGGCCTTGTTCTTCGACATTTTTTTTTACTACTTCCTCCACGTCTTTCGTGATCACCCTAAGTAGGGCCAGGTTTTGATCTCTGGTCACTTTTTTGGGGATATATTGGCAAACATTAGTTATTTCCTCCTCCCTCCGTATATTAGGTTTAGTCAGGATCCCTTTGAAGTAGTCTACCAGTAACTTCTCCATTTCTTTTTGTTGAAGTATCCTGTTCCCCTGACTGTCTTTGAGTGAGAATATTCTATTATGTTGTCTGTGGTTCAACATTGCTTTATGAAAGAATTTTGTATTTTTCTCCCCTTTTGTCAACCATTGGACTCTTGATTTTTGTTTCCATAGAATTTCTTCTTGCTTTCTTCTTTCCTCGATTTGGGTAATCACCCTCCCTTCCTCCTCTGCCAGCTCCACACTTCTGCCTCCCTCTATGATTTGTTATTGGATTCTCTCCATTCTTGCTTGTAGTATTTCTTTCTCTTTTTGAATGTTATCAAATTCCACTTTGTTCCATTTCTTTAATTTCCTTTTAGGTCTTTTAGTCTAATTTGGAATGTATGCATTTTGTTTCTACCTTCCATGTCGTTTTTACTCTTCTGCTACCAAGTTTTCATTTTGTCTATGAAAGTTGGATCTCTCAGCTAGAAGGTCTTGAACTGGAATGGCATGTTTTTATTCTGAGGATTCATTGCAATCTCTAGTTTAATAGGCCAGTGGTACAACCCTATAGACGAGAGAATGGAAGCTTCATAGAAGATATCCTTTCCTATTAATTGTTTAGAGGCTAGAAATCTGTCCAACCTTGATGCTCTTTGTTTGTTCCCACCTCTTTTGTTGTTCCAAGTAAATTTTCCATTTATAGTTGGAATGTCCACCAACCTTAATTCCATTTGCAAATCTCTGAATCTCTCCATCTCCGGGTTCTCTCTCTGTATTCCTCCTTTCTTCTCTTCTTTGGAAGTTGTCATATTGAGATCTCCTACAATGATCCACATTTGTTCCTGATGCATATTCCCAAGCTTTTGCATATGAGTGAGGAAGCTACCTCGATCTATTGGGGTGTGGGACTCATAGACTGCTGAAACTAGAAACTATTCGCTTTGTGCTATGAGTCTAAACTTTCCTGTAAGGACTCTGGGTAGTCCTATCCACCAGTTTGTTACGACTTTTGCTGGGTTCCAGATGACTGCGATCCCTCCCACACTTTCTTTAGCATCTAGGGTTACTTGCTCATTTTTAGGTTTAATTTTATTTAGGATTTCCTCCATCTTCTGGCCTGAGATTTTGGTTTCCTGGATCAAGATTATCTGTGGTTTGCCTTTTTTCAGCCGTTTCGCAAGGTGTCTCTGCTTCCCTTTACTATTCAGACCTCTTATATTCCAGGATGTAATAATCATTGAGGAGCTTGATTGAGGTTTTGGAACAAAGCTAAAAGCGGAACAACTCTCCCCGTGTTTACTAGCATTTCCCCCATGAGCTAGATGGAATCCTTAATGTTTTTTCGGCCTCGTTTTTTCCTCCTTTGAGTTTTCCTTACTGGTCTGGTCTACTGTCCTTTTGACTTTCTTGATGCTCTTCCATCTCTATTTTGCCTTTTCCCTGTTTGGCTTGATATTGCTGGAATGTTTCCGCATGAGTTTTTTTTAATCCTCCGGGATAAATCGCTCATCTAGATTTCTCGATTCATTTAATAGCTTTTTCAGGACTTCTTCTTCTATGCTTAGGTTTTTCCCCCTATTTATCTCCATTTCTGTCACCATATTTTCTGTCCGTTCTTCCTGTTCTTTTCCTTTTTCTGGGATATCACTCTGTGTTTTTCTCTTGGTGTGGGTCCTTTCACTACTTGAGCTGCTTTATTTCTCTTTGTCTTCCTAGTATTCCATGGTTTGATCCTCATCTTCCTCTTCTTCTTGGAGGATTTCAAAGTTGTTTAATTTTCCTGAGTGTGTTTGCTGTTCCTTTTTACCTTGGAGGATTTAAAAGTTGTTTAATTTGCCTGGGTGTGTTTGCTGTTCCTTTTTACCTTCATTATAGTTTTCTTTTGTTGGTCTTCTTCTGCTCTTCACCTCCTAGAATCCTTCCTGGTCTGTTTGTTTTTTTTCTGCTGCTTACTTTTTCTCTCTTCTTCTTCCACTGTTAGGGGGCACTATTTGACCAAGTTCCCATATTCATGACATCTACGACATCTAAAGGGTATATGTTCCTAGTCCAGGGTTTGCTACCAAACTTCTTCGTGGTACTCTAACTCTACTATATCAGGGATCAGGTTAGCAATGTTCATGTGTACACATATCCTGGCATATGAAGTATACCTTCCTTTCTTCATAGTTTCCGCTATTTTCACAAAACTCCCTATCGTGTTTCCTATCCCTTCTAGAATTTCCAGGTCCCAAAAGTCCATTGGTAAGCCAAATAATCTAACCCATACCGGTGCTGCTAAACTTTTTTGCTTATCGGGGTTATAATATTCTTCCCAATATCTCATGTATAAACCAACATTATAATAAAAATAAGGGCCATTCTCAAACACTATTTATTTGTCTTGCAGGTTTGAGAAGATTACCGTAAAGAAGCCTTTTGTTCCTAGCTTCAACTCGATGTGTCCTAGGGGCTGCCATTTTTGCTGAATCCATCTGGTGAGGTCTTTCTCTGATGGCTAGACTCCAACGAACTTGCAGATCATGGCGTGATATTTCATGTAGCTTTTGTACCTTTCCAGTTTATTTGTCGGGATTACAAACCTTGGTTTCTCCTCCGCACATGGCAGACATTTGCCCCTTCTGCTTGCCTGCCAGGTCGCCCCTAGGACAGGGCTTGCGTTCTACTTTCCTGCTGGTGGCTAATTGTTTTGTCCTTCGCCTGATGTTGCATCTCGGTAGGAGGGGATCTCTCCCCTCCTGACCTCTTCTATCATTACTGTTACTCTTGGGTTCCTCACTTGTCTTTTGCTGTTACTCTCGGTTTTCTTCACCCTTGTCTGTCTTGGTTTCTCCCCGCCATCTACCTCATGGTCGCCTGACCATTATGGTTTGTTGCAGAGCTCCTTATCGACCTTAAGGGCATGTTACTATAGGTATACTTATGTATTATAGTCATAGAGGTCACCTCCAAGCAAAGTCAAGTCTCCTCCAAGCATGTGACACTGTCAAAGAAGCAATCCAAGCTATATATATATGTCAAGTCGGCCTCAAGTTGACCTAAAGGAGGGATAGTCTTGTATATATAGAGGTTGCCCACTCCTCTAAATAGAACACACTCATTCCTCTAAAATCAATGAGCAAGGAAGACAAATCTAAGGTGAAGAGAAAGCGAATAAGAGAAGCTTCTAGTGTAGTGAAGTAAGGGAAAGTATAAGCGAAGGTTGGAGGTTGTTTTCTAGGGTAAATATAGATACACATGTGATAAGATGAAGGATAGTTTGTGTTCATATCAGTAGTAAGATCATAGTCACATAACTTCATTGGTTGGGCAATCTAAGTAGGCATATACGACCCCTCACTCAAGCGAAGAAGGAAGAGGTCAACATCACAAGGAAAACAGTCACATGTGCGAAGGTAAGGAGGTTGTCCCTACTGTCATAACAACCCTCGCATTACAGTCACACAAGTTCATTGGCTGGTGAAGAGAAGGAAGGGATCATCATAAGAAAATGTCTCATCAAGTTATTCTTCTAGAGCAATTGTAACAATATCTAACAACAGTTGGAAGGAGGATAAAGTGTCAGGAAACGAAGTGCAGGAAGAAGGAAGTGTCGGGGAACAAAGTGTAGAAAGGAGGAAGGACTTGACTTGTGCTTGGAGGACATTCTAGTCAAGGGTCTAGGATTTGGCATTTATCAATGAGAAGCTTCAATAAGAGAATCTTACTAAAGGGTTTTCCTCTCAAGAGAAGAGAGGTTTTGGCCTTGGCAGAGAGCCAACACCTTGTGTTCTTGTTCTTATGTTTTTGGTAGCAGTTTGATGAAGTACACACAGATGCATTAATCAAAAGAAGAATATTAAACTAACAAGAAAAGTAAAAAGACTCCACAAATTGTTATCAAGTCAAGAAGAATCACACTACACCTAATTTCCCTTGACTCTTCAACATGGTATCAGAGATAAGGTGACACATCAAGGAAAGGGCATCTCAATAACACTAATCAAGGAAGAACATCTACAAAGTTGAAGCATTTAGCCAAGAAGTCTCAATCACATCAAAGGACAAGAAGGTTTACCATCCATCACTCATCAAGGAAGACTACAAAGCAATAAGAAGAGCCTTGCATAAAGTCACCTACAAGAAGAGAAAATCAAAGAAGGACCTACATCAAGCGAAAAGTCATCAAGTAAATCTCACCATCAAGCAAGTCCACTTGGAGAAAGCAACTTGAAGAACATTAAAATCGAAGGAAGGCAAGCCATGAAGTCTTCAAGGAGAAAGCAAGTCTACTACATCTCAAAATATATGAAGTAAGTATATGGCCCAATCTGAATATACTTCAATGTCTTTTTGCAAGCAAAGCAACAAATTGGTAGGTACCAATAAATTTCTTGCATGGAAGAAGAGGATTGATTTACTTCTCAAGGAGAATGAACTCCTAGAACACATCAAAGGGAATGTCAAAATTACTACTAAGTAATAACCTCAAGCCTTAACCAAGTATAATGAGGATGAGATAAAAGCTCAAAGGATTCTAATAGAATCCATCAAAGAATCTCTCATCCTTACGTCTCCAAACTTGAAACATCAAAATAAATATATGATAAACTAGTATAGCTATTCTTGGTAACCACAGCTGGAGAAGTGATATCTGTATGAAATGAATCGTACAAGATGAAGATATCAAAGGAAGAAATAGCTCCCAACTTCATGAATATCTCTGAGATGAGGGATGAACTTCAAAAGTTAGGGGAAGTCATGTCTGACATAGAAATGATAACTGTAGTACTCAATGCTCTATTTGAGGATTGGGACAACTTCACATCAAGCATATATACCAAGAAGGAAGCTACCCCACTAATTGTAATGTGGTCTCTATGCAAGATAGAGGAAACGAGACTCAAAACAAAGGAATATGTGGGATCAAAGGAGCAAGCATTTGCTACCATGGCCAAGAGAAAAGGAAAATTTGGTCCACAAAGAATAAACAACAAAGATATGTCCAAAATCCAATTCTATGGATGCCAAGAATATGGGCATTACAAAAGGAATTGTCCTAAACTAAAGAAGGACAAAAACAACAAAAGAAAAAGGGAAGAAGCTTACATCACTCAAGAGATGAAAGAAGAATAAAAGAAGCAAAAGAAGGAAGATCCTTCAGATCTCTATTGTGACTAAGTCTACTTCTTTACTTAAAGTCTTCTTTCAAAGATTTGAGTAGTATAGGAGCATGTAAGAATAGAATAAAATTGCATGGCTAGAAATATATTCTAGAATCTAGAAGCATGATATACATAGAGTTAAAAAAGTACTCATATAGAAAGAGAATTTATAAATAGAACAAAATGCATGGTTAGAAATATCTTCTACAATTTAGGAGCATGGTAGATGTAGCTCAAGATATTCATGTATAAGGAGCATACCTAAAATAGTACCTCATCCAAATTAAAAGAAAGTTGATCATGATTAAGAATCTTAGAAGACCTCCATGATCAAAAAGAAACATTTACAAGGTAAGTGTCTTCAAGATCCTATGATGGAATCTTCAAAAGAAGATTCATAAACAGATGTCTCATTGGGAATCCCATTCACGAGATTCAAGAAAAGGGTGATATGCAGGCAAGCTAAGATGAAGCAAGTAGGGCCATACCAGGGACAACCAAATGAAGCTAAGATGATCAAAGGAGAATCAAGATGAGGTATGTATGCATCAAATTTTAGTTATGTTATTATATGTATATTATTGAGTCATGGGAAATGTTCTATGACATGATCAAGTACGAAAGAATCTCTTTCACCATTGACATGCTCAAAGGCATGTACTACAATGCAATGAAGGTCAACAAAATTAAACAATCACATAAGGAGTATAAGATTGCAGACTAAGAAGTAAGTGCAAAAGAAATGATGATTAGTCCTAGAAGCAAGCAATGAAGAAGTGCTCTCACAAGGAGCATAAGGTGGTTGACCAATCTATCCAAGAAGAAGCAAGTGAATAAAGAGATCAAGCATGTGAATAACACCATGATCACCAAGAATCGCTATCTGATAAGATACTTTGAAGACATCTCCTGAAAGAAGGCAAGATGACTCTGACTAAGAAAGGAAAAGATCAAAGGACCCTTGAAACCTATGAAGCCTTGGAGATATGAAAGGTGCAGATAATTGATTCTATGAAGATTTCATGATGAAGAAGCCATCTAGGAAAAGTACCATTTAATGTTGAAGCAATATCAGGAAGAAGTCATGAAGGGCTACTAGATCAAAGGATGGGATCAAGTAAGTACAAAGAAGCATTTGTATGAAGAGTAGCTCGAAGCATAGACAAGACGACAAGAGAACTTGATATATGACAAGAAGGTCACTTTCCACGTAGGAAGCAGTGATGTGACAAACTACGAAGGAAAGTGATCGATGGATAGTTCCCTACCAAGAAGAAGTTCAAACAAAGGCTTGATGACATCAAAGGAAAGAAGAAGATCAAGCAGTTGGAGGACCCACAAAGAAGAAGTTGTTGATGAATGGATAAGTCCCTAACTAAGAGGGAGTTACAACAAGTTCCCAATTACAAAGGAACTTGGACAAGTACCTTGTTAGAGGATACTTGGGCATGTCTTCCTCAATTGAGAGGAATAGATAGACACAACATTCTTGTCTTCACTGGGGAGAAAGAATGGGAGGATTGGGGCTTCTTAAATTTCCAAACAAAGTAAAGCTCAAGGACCATATGAAGTATGACAACCAATACCAATCCTCCGATATCGCTCCACACATTAGTCCAACTAGATTGGACCATACTCAGAAGCAAATAGCCTATAAATACACAAATTTTAAGTCTCTGGTAATCAATTACCAGTTGATCTTCTCTCAGCAGAACGCCCACTTATTGATTTTTTTTCTTCTTTGTGGTCCATATAATGGATATCCCATAAATGAATCAAACCCAACATCTAGATTGTGAGAGTGCTTAGAATGAGAACTACACCAGGAATCTAGTGTGCCTTCCTCTTCAACGCCTTACAAACACCCCATAAAAGTAATATCATAAACAAAATTGTACACACGCTTGATGGAAATAGTTCTAGAATGTCATCAAAATGACTATGAGTGTGCTCTTTGTTTCCCATATTGGAAATGCCAACAACATGCAAGGGATGCCTTCACCACTTCTCTGAATTTGACCTCGAATCTATCTTCTCTGCTACAAATGAGCCTGCATTTCAATGTTTCAAGGAACAAATATGACCTTTAACAATCAAAAAGATATTTGGCTCGCTGTAAGTTTTGACAAAGTGTGGAAGAAATGAAAGTGGACCAGCTGAAGATGGCATATGATGTGAATATATTAGGAAATCAGGAAGAAACCAAATAGCTGGACCTAGGCTCTCATACAAGGAATGAAAATGGCCTTACCTACTCAAATTTACATGGACCAAAAACAAGCACAAGAAGCTAAATTAAAATACAGGAATTTGTAACTTTTTCCTCTTTTATATTATTCTATCATTTCCTTTTTCTTTAAAAAGAAAAAGAACAAGAATAATAAAAGATATAAATTGTAGAAGATGTTATAATAAAAAGAAAAAGTTCAAAAATAACTATGATATATAAGACCAATATGTTAAAATGAGTAGTATGTTACCCACAAGAAAAAGTAAAAGAGAGAGTAATATCTCTAAATCTGGTAAAGATACATATTTTTATTATTTTATCATTTAAATAAAATATAAAATATGTTGAAATTAATGGAGCAATATGTATTATTGGAGAGAGTCCATTCATTAGTTGTGCATGTATCCTAATTTAGGAATTAGTTCCTACTTTCTAGGTGTTAGTTCTAACTCTCTTATTGTTATGTAAACTTATATATTCTTGTTTCCTAATGATCAATGCATAGCATTCTCGGTGAGGTAGTCTCCACGTGCAACTTACTCTTGAGAGCCACTAAGTTTTGAGAATATATTTTGTTTCTTCCATTTTTAGCATGGTATTGTAGCTGGTGAAATTTGGTGGCTATGTGAGTGCCTAAGTGGTAGAATTGTGGCCCTTGGTGATTGATACGAAGGAGGCCTGGCGAGGAGGCAAAGTGCTAAGGAAAAGAATGATTTTTTTTCTCTCCTCTTGTGAAGTAGACATTGTGAGATTTTGGTATATATTTTGCGTTGGTCAACTGAGGTTTGGTATGCAGGCAACACGGGTCTCGAGCTCAATTACGTGTTGTTAGGTCTTTCCTTTAATGAATTTCATTTAGGGTGCCTGAAAAGTGTGGATCCTGCTTCCCAGTTGCTTATTGTTGTGATATGGTGAATTGGCGTGGTGGATTGAGGCCCTGTTGTGCCAAGGTTGAGAATTAAAGTGTTGTTGGCGTGGAGAATTATATGCCAAATGTAATATGGCCCTGTGAGTGTGAAAAACTCAACATCGACTACTAATCTAATTTCCTAGGTGAGTTGAGAAATGGCTAGAGGAAAATCGTGCAAGAGGCACGACATTCACACAGGAGGCCGTGTAGCCTATTCTGCCTAAGGCCAAGGCCAGGCGAGGGTGTTCTGCAAGCAATTACATTGGTGGCGCTTTAGTGGCTGTAGAGGGATTGTAGTGAAGCATGTCATGAGTGTTGTGGCAACGGAGGCCAGGTAGAGGGAGTTCTGCATGTAGGATATTGTGGAGAGCATGGAGATTGTGATCGTGAGCGATTGTTGGAAACACTATTGCGGGCCATGTGAGCGTAGTTGAAGGTAGCCTCCTCTGCAACAATCTGTGCAGTCAGTTGAGAGCCACAGAGAAAGTTATTGTTCAAATACCAAAAATTCCACTTTTAGTCCAGTTTCTGCTCACGTTTCTTGCTTCTATTATTTCGATTAGAGCTTCTTTGTAGAAATTTTCGCTAACTTTTGGTATGAATGCCATGAATTTGTGTCAGAATCTGAGATCGCAAGAACCCATGATGACAGCTCAGCTATTGTGATATAACAAAGCTCCGTCTTTAAATAACTTGTATGTGGACCTGTGGATTATGGGCCCACATATACATCAGAAGCCTTCAAATCTACAGACTTCACAAAAAACCCGACCAATCAACTAATGAACCAATGAATGGTCTTGATCGCTGGAACTCAACGAGGGTTAAATCTCGTTGTATAAACCATTATCGCGTCTGAATCAAATGTTAGCCTTCACGCACATTCAGAAACGATATGCATCTGATCACCCATCCAACAGACAATCCAAACATTTGGAACTGTAGACTCTTTTTAATGATTTCATCAGGTCCGCCAGCCGAGATAACTTTCTTGCAAGTTTATGTGTGATCACTCTGGATCTCCTCCCATCGAACGGTTGTCATATCGTCCGCTCACCAACTTGCCCGGACAATCTCCACCGTTGATCTGCTCATAATTGATCTAACGGATATCGCACAATATCACACTCCAACTAGCATGATGATTAATATTTTGAAAGCATGCAAGAAAAGTTGTTGTCCCATGCTATGCGTCAACCACTAAAGTTAATCGCATAGATTTCATAATACAGCTTCCCACCTTTTGGCTACATGAGAAACTGCTAACAACTTTTGAGAACTGCCCACGTGCTCAAATCAATCCCTTTAAGAAATTCGGCTTAATAAATGGTTAGAACTTAATCTCTGCCATTACCTATCGATCTAGTCGATTCGACGGTTTCCGATGTGCCATTCAATCGATTCTAGTTTTGATTGAACACATCTCCTGCATTGATCTATTTCAATCCAACGGATCTCTCTTCGCTTATCAATGGAATTCTCGTTACAACACACATTTATCTCTACCTTACTTTAAAGGCGAAGTTCATAGGAACTTTGTCCTTTATACTCGCACACGCATATTATTAACTTACAATAAAGAACTATAAGTAAACATACACAAACACACAAAACTCAAATAACAAGCATATTTCTATTATATACAGAACTCGGTTACAAGCTAAAGCCTCTTAGCCTTAGTCACAAATTGCCCATGCAACTACATTGTGTACTCTCTAACTCTCCTATTTCACAATACACAAACTTTCTTATACAGAAAATTCCAAAAGGGAGGGATCATTTAAGATCCATGAGTTTCTCCCACAATCTCTCAATCAAATCCCCTAAATCTCTCTATACACACACATGGTAGATAATTACATTTAATTAAGCCTTCTAGAGACTTATCAATTCCATCAATTTAGCTTTTTTTTAACAAAATTTGTCCTGGTTTCCAATGATTTTCCACGGTTCCCTTTTCACATCTTAAAATTTAATTTTGATTAAGGGTGGTCTAATGCTCCTGCATCAGACTCCTAAGGCACAAAAATTTTATGACCTCCTGGTCATATGCTCCTTGTCTTCTAACAACTTTAACTTGTGAGCTGTAATTAGCCTTTGCAGTAACATGTCTCCTTCTTGCTACACATCCCTCACTAAGCTTCTCCCCTTTGAGCTCAGTCTTTTGGCATCTCTCTGGTTCTCTCCTCTTTGGAACCAATTGAGCACTCCATGCTCTAGGCCGCTGCAAATCTTTGCACCTTCCTCTACTGTTACCTACACAAAATATAAAGACCATACACTTACCCAATCACAACATATTTGCACCTCCTTCTGAACACAACATCTTCTTCTGCTTTGATACCAAAAATTAATGACATCTCAATTGCTTTGATACAACAAAGTTGCATCTTTAAATAACTCATACGTGGACCTGTGGGTTATGGGCCCACGTATACATCGGAAGCCTTAAAATCAGCGGACTTCACACAAAACCCGTCCAATAAACTAATGAACCAATGAATGATCTTTATGAGTGGAACTCAAAGAGGGTTAAATCTCGTTGTATAAACCCTTATTGTGTCTGAATCAAATGTTAGCCTTCATGCACATTCAGAAGCGATATGTGTCCAATCACCCATCCAACAGATGGTCCGATCATTCGAAATTGTAAACTCTTTTGAGTGAGTTCATCGGGTTTGCCAGCCGAGATAACTTTCTTGCAAGTTTCCACGTGGTCACCGTGGATATCCTCCCATCGAATGGTTGTCACATCGTCCACTCACCAAATTTCCTGGACAATCTCCACTGTTGATTTTCTCCTTCTTGATCTAACGGGTATCGCGCAATCTCGCGCTCCAACTAGCACGACGATTAATATTTCGAAAGCACGCGAGATAAGTTGTTTTCCTGTGCTACGTGTCAACCACTAAGGTTAATCGCGTAGATTTCAGAAATACAACTTCCCACCTTTTGGCCACGTGAGAAACTGCTTACAACTTTTGAAAACTACCCACATGCTCAAATCAATCCCTTTAAGAAACTCGGCTTAATAAAGGGTTAGTGCTTAATCTCCACCATTATCCATCGATCTAGCCGATCTGACGGTTTCCTCTGTGCCATTCAATCGACTCCAGTCTCGATTGAATGGCTCTCCTCTGTTGATCTATTTCAATCCAACGAATCTCTCTTCGCTTATCGGTGGAATTCTCATTACAACACATATTTATCTCCACCATAATTTAAAGGCGGAGTTCATAGGAACTTTTTCCTTTATACTCACACATGCATATTATTAACTTACAGTAAAGAACGATAAGTAAACATACACAGACACACGAAACTCAAATAACATGCATATTTCCATTATATACAAAACTTGGTTATAGGCTAAAGCCTTTCGGCATTAGTCACAAATTTCCCCTACAACTACATTGTGTACTCTCTATCTCTCCTATTTCACACAACACAGACTTTCTTATATAGAAAATTACAAAAGGGAGGGATCATTTAAGATCCATGAGTTTCTCCCACAATCGCTCAATCAAATACCCTAAATCTCTCTATACGCACACATGGCAGATAATTACATTTAATTAAGCCTTCTAGAGACTTATAAATTCCATCAATTTAGCTTTGTTTTAACATAATTTGTCCCAGTTTCCAATAATTGTCCACATTTCCCTTTTCACAGCTTTAAATTTCAATTTTGATTGAGGGTGGTCTAATGCTCCTGCATCAACCCATCAATGATATGAGGAGATTGGCCGATGGAGGCATTATCGTGCAACAATGAAGGGTTAGATCAGACATGAATAGGACTTGAACTGGACTGAAGGGTACCCCTGAGTATTAATGAGTTATAGTGCGCTCCTCTCATCACACTAGGTTCCGATATTGCAATATTATTAGTCAGTTATTGTTCCCAAAATCTGTGTATATGTTGTTGGAGTTCCACATTGGGGGGGCACTTAATATTTTGTGAGGCTGAGGTTGACTACTAAAAAAAAAACTCATAATGACACTGCAGATGGAGTTTGTTGCTTGGTCCCCTTGTGAAGAATGAGCTGCATTGGATCTTCAAGTGTAGTTTTGGTAAGATAGCTACAAATCTTGATCAAAGCAACATATTTGTTTCGTTTTGAAAGCCTACAATTTGCAATAGAAGAATCGAACAACTTTCCTTTGGATCCGGCTTTTGATTAGTTATTGGAGGTCAAAATTTTTTTGAGGTAGATCTGTCATGATGAATAATCAGATGGTAGAGGTGTACTTGAATGAGATAAATAAACTTGATCGGTCTAATTATTCTAATTATAAATTCAAGTTGCAGACCCTACTTGAGGGGCGAAGTGCACGGGAAATTACAAATGGGGATGAATTGAAGGCAATTACAGCAGGCGGCGAAACAACTACAACAATTCAGGATTGGGAGAAGAGGGATAACAAGTGAAAGTGATGTTGAAATTGTCAGTGAAAGACTGCATTATCCCTCACATCAGAGAGTGTAAATCAACAAGTGAGATTTGGACAACTCTCAAGGATTTGTATGAGGTAAAGAATACAAATTACTTATTGTTCTTGAAGAGAAAAATCCTCTCCATTAAAATGGAGGAGAATGAATGAGTCGTTGCATTCATCTCCCAGATCAAGGAGCTGAGAAATAAGTTGGTCAATATAGGGGAGACAATGTCGAACACTGATCTTGTCATGGTTACCATGAATGCTATGATTGATGACTATCAGATGTTTATTACAAATCTGAATGTGAGGGAGAAAGTCCCTAATTTCGAATAATTGACAGGGATCCTAATGCAAGAGGAAGAGAGGAGGATGACTCTGAAACCCCAGAACCCATATCTTGAATTAATGGCAAAGAAACAACCTTTCAGAGGGAAAGCAAGCATAAGACAGAAAGGCGGTTGTACACCACAGTGAAAGCCGCCTCAAGGTATGTCTTCAACTAGAAATGATTTAGGAACCAAGTGTTTTTACTATGGTAAAGTTGGTCACATTGCTTAGAATTTTCATAAGAAAAATCTTGATGAAACTTGACATAGGTGTAAGAAGAATCCAGGGCACTTTGTTGATGAAGATCAGAACTAGAATCTCATACTATTTATATCTAATTCTGCTTTCTCTGCTAAGAATGATGAAGCAAAAACTTGGTTTGTGGATTCAGGAGCTTCCACTCACATGACAGGTAACAGGCACTGGTTCGAAAGTTTTAAAGAAACCAATGGTGGTGTTAATATCTACCTTGGTGATGACAAAGCCTACCAGATCAAAGGACATGGAGACATTCCTATGACTTTGCCTGATGGCAAGATCAGGAATATCTAGGATGTGATGTATGTACCAGGAATTGAAAAGAATTTAATTTCTATTTCAATGATTGCAGATCATAACTTGAAGGTAGATTTTTTTAAAACCTATTGTATCATTAAGGATTTGCTAGATAAACATAAACCAGTTGCATCTGGAATTCGAGTTGGAGGCCTGTACAAGTTGAATTTCACAAGTGTACGACACCAGGCTTTGACTTCAACAACAATGACAACAGAGAATCTTTGGCACCAAAGATTCGGACACATCAATCTTTCTGATTTAGTGCTGCTACAAAAACAAGGTATGGTCATGGTCTCCCTGTTTTAAAAAATGTTCATGTTGATTGTGAAGGATGTGCCCTCAGGAAGATGCATAGGGATTATTTTCCCTCAAGTTTACATAGAAAGAAGAGAGATATACTAGAGATTGTGCACATTGATATATATGGGCTGATGCAAACAAGGTCATTAGGAGGTGCATATTATTTTTTATTATTTGTTGATGATTGCATAAGATTTACTTGGGTATATTTTCTTAGAAAGAAAATTCCTACTTTTGAATATTTTAAAGAGTTTAGAATCATGGTTGAAAAACAAATAGGGAAGTTCATCAAAACTCTTAGCTCAGATCAAGGGGGAGAATATAAGTAGAGTGGCTTCATAAAATATTACAAGGACTG